>CAUYPK010145469.1:0-21687 GCA_963574355.1 Loris lydekkerianus
TAAAACACCATGGTATTGGCACAAAAACAAAGATGTAGATGTCTGGAACAGAATAGAGAACCAAGAGATGAATCCAGCTACTTACCGTTACTTACTCTTTGACAAGCTAATTAAAAACATTCAGTGGGGAAAAGATTCCATGTTTAATAAATGGTGCTGGGTGAACTGGCTGGCAACCTGTAGAAGACTGAAACTGGACCCACACCTTTCACCATTAACTAAGATAGACTCTCGCTGGATTAAAGATTTAAACTTAAGACATGAAACTATAAAAATACTAGAAGAGAGCATAGGGAAAACCCTTGAAGAAATCGTTCTGGGCAAGTATTTTATGTGGAGGACCCTCCAGGCAATTGAAGCAGCTTCAAAAATACACTACTGGGACTTGATCAAACTAAAAAGCTTCTGCACAGCCAAGAACACAATAAGTAAAGCAAGCAAACATCCCTCAGAATGGGAGAAGATACTTGCAGTTATATCTCTGACAAAGATTTAATAACCAGAATCCACAGAGAACTCAAAGGTATAAGCAAGAAAAGAACAAGTGATCCCATTGCAGGTTGGGCAAGGGATTTGTAGAGAAATTTCTCTGAAGAAGACAGGCTCGCGGCCTTCACACATATGAAAAAAATGTTTATCATCTTTAATCATCAGAGAAATGCAAATCAAAACTACTTTGAGATATCACTCCAGTGAGACTAGCCTATATCACAAAATCCCAAGACCAGAGATGTTGGTGTAGATGTGGAGAAAAGGGAACACTTCTACACTGCTGGTGGGAATGCAAATTAATACATTCCTTTTGGAAAGATATATGGAGAACACTTAGAGATCTAAAAATAGATCCATCATTTAATCCTATAATTCCCTTACTAGGCATATACCCAGAAGACCAAAAATCACATCATAACAAAGGTATTTGTACCAGAATGGTTATTGCAGCCCTATTCCTAATTGCTAAATCATGGAAAAAGCCCAAGTGCCCATTGATCCACAATTGGATTAATAATTTGTGGTATTTGTACACCATGGAATATTATGCAGCTTTAAAGAAAGATGGAGACTTTACCTCTTTCATGTTTACATAAGTGGAGCTGAAACATATTCTTCTTAGTAAAGTATCCCAAGAATGGAAGAAAAAGTATTCAATGTACTCAGCTCTGCTATGAAACTAATTTTGGCTTTCACATGAAAGCTATAACCCAGTTGCAACCTAAGAATAGGTGGAAGGGGGAAAGGGAGGTGAGGGAAGAGGAAGGTGGGTAGAGGGAGGGGCGCTGGTGGGATTACACCTCTGGTGCATCTTACAAGGGTGTATGTGAAACTTAGTACCGTATATACTCGAGTATAAGCCGAGTTTTTTGGCACAAAATTTGTGCCAAAAAACCCGAACTCAGCACAAATTTTGTCCCGACAAAACTCGGCTTATACTCGAGTATAAACGGTAAATGTGGAATGTGAATGTCTTAGCACAATAACTAAGAAAATGCCAGGAAGGCTATGTTAACCAGTGTGATGAAAATGTGTCAAACGGTCTACAAAACCAGTGTATGGTGCCCCATGATCACATTAATGTACACAGGTATGATTTAATAATAATAAAAAAAAAGTAAACAGAACTCTATCAACTGGCATCTTTGATTGCTCAACATACAACACGCATACCTGGGTCAGAAACAGCTACCTTCTCACTGACTTTGTCACTGAGTTCACGAGACCCTTAGAATTGCACAACAGCCCCAAGAAGGGGGAATATGGCTGTTATTTTTATCTTTTGCCCCCCACCCCCCCACAATTTATTGGATACAGTATCTGCAGAGCTCTGCACATATTTCTATTTAGCTTAAAATGAAGAAGCACCAGGAGAGGCTATGTGACAGAGATAAATGTGAAATGTAACAAGTCTTACAGGTTATAATGAAAATCATGATTCTGAGTCTGGGAGGGGTGAGAACACCAAGTAACCTCAGCCGATTGTGGAGGATGAACTCACCAATGCTTCATCCTCTCACTCAACTTCCTTGGTCATGACTAAAAACTTGTTAAATAGAGCAAATTAAGAGATTTTTCACTCAAAATTCATAACTCACTCTGTTATGTACTCCACTGTAAATCACTGAGAAATAATTGGTCTCCTTGTATTCCCAACTAGATCTGTAATATCTAAGAGGAAACTCAGTGACATCATGTAAAAACCAAACAAACAAACAAAAAAACCTTCCAGGTTTTCCCTTGGCCTCAAAATTATAAGTGCATCTTTTATATGGCATACAAGGCCTTCCTTAACATATGTTCCTATCTGCATCTACCTCTCTACTGCCGACTTTGCCGTGGTACAAAAGAAGTAAAAAGAATGAAGTTCAGGCCTCGAGTGTCCAGGCCTAGTGTCCTCATCTATGACAGGCCTAGACAAAATGGTGGAGGAAATTCAGTGTGTCCACCCTAGGCTGTCCCTGGTGACTTCTCTGTCTCTCCTTCCAGAATCCTATGTTAGATACTTTCCTACCTCTGGATTCACTTCTACAGCAAAGTCTTTACTTTCCGCTCTCAATTTATTGCAATGACAAGGGACGACTGGGACCCTCAACTTCAGATAAAGTTCCTGCAGTTGAACTGAGTTGTCACAGAGTCAACATGAGAAAGCAATCTCTCCCAATGCCATGACCAACGTGGTGTCTGTTACACCACAGGCAGGAATGACCCACTATGAAACTAGGGCTAAATGTTCCTCCTAATTTTATTATGTCCAAAGGATTTAGTGTGTATTTTTGTTCTGTTCCAGACCATAGGGCTGTCTGAAAATGTCTGTACTGGTCTTCAGAACATTGAAGTGTCTCAACTTCTGCTAATAAAGTTTTTTGCTGCCCATCAGCTGTGTCATTTATTTAACCAATACATAACAGAGCCTATTGGAATTGGTACTGAAAACAAACAAATTGTACGTGTTGTACTCTGAGGTAGAACAGAAGAAGCTAGGAGAAGGAATGTTTTAGATAAGTTTGGAGGCAAGGGGTTGGGAACAGAAAGAATCCATGCCTGGTACAATCTATCTTATTGGTTTATTTTCAATAGAAAAATGCATGATCCTATGTTGAACATAAGGGTAATGAGATAAAGTTGGAAGTTTGAGTGAAGAGGAAAGCATGTTTTGAAGAATGAGAAAGAATTCCTTGGGTAATAGGGGTGAATTAAAGGATTACTAAGCGGAGCCAACATTCTAGTTCTTCTCTCAACCCAAATCAATAAGAGGAACAAACATCATTACTAAAGTTCACTAATTGACATTGCAAGTTCCAGTACCTGGCCACAGGGAGTCCAATGGATAGTCACCTAACAAAGGAATTTTTTAAAATATTGGGAAAGTACATTCGAATGTTTAGTCATGAGATAGTTATTCAATTCATAAGCAGGTGGGAGAGTAAATAAAATTCAGGTTTACCATGAAGTAAGAGATAAAGGATTTGAGGGTCTATAAATCCATAAGAACTTCAAGGAAGTGTGATAGAAGGATAGTAATTGTGGTCCAAGGGAGGTAGATTTTAAAAGTGCAGGATGATGGCTCTCAGAATGGCTCATTTAAGTGGAATAATTGTGAGACACATTTAGAGAATAATTAAAAAAATTGTACAATAGGGTACTGAATAGGCTATTCCTGTGACCTGGGTGTACATTCCGAGCATTAGGAATACAACGAGTGGCCTGGGAGTTGCTGGATGTCAGCTAGGGGGACAGGAAGAAAGTACATTTATTATTTACTTAGAAATTATATCCATCTATATGGTATTTACTATCAGGCAGTGTCCTGATGACTAGAATAGGAGATAAATGAGAGCTTTTACTTTGCAACAGTAAAGAAATGAACACATGAACAGCACATTCAAAGGTAGTGACAGCTGAAGTAAAAACAAAGCAAAGAGGTAATGAAATAAAGAATGAGTAGGTGAGGAACCCACTGGGAAAGTCACACTTGGGAAGATGGCATTTGAGCTGAGGCTTTATAAGAAGCCAGTCATGCTAATGTAGGGAAAACATTCTAGGCAGAGGTAAAATGTATACAAAATGCCAGACATAGGAGAGGGTTTGATGTGTTTAAGAAGGAAGACCACGCAAGGACAGAGACAGACAGGGGGAAAAGGTTGGAGAAGTGAGGGGCACATCTGTAGGGCATCGCTGCTCATAAGAAGGAATCTAAACATCACTCTAGGAGCAACTGTCAGCCATCAGTGGTTTCCAGTAGATGCAATTAATGTCAGAGTAGCAAGGATTGTTAAACAGAAGTGAAAAACTGTAGTCTCACAAAGACAGAGGAGAGCCCGGAGAACACAGTGCCTCCCGCTGGTCCACAGTATCATCAGGCAGGGAAAATGGGAAGGAATGCAGAGACTCAGGAGAAGTAAGAGGCCATATCACTGCCTCACAGCCTTCTTTGACAGAGGGAATGTGGAACAATCTCCTACATGTCAAGGTGGTAAATTAGGACAATAAACCCCATTCAGTGAAACCATCAAGCCTTTGTTCACCAACTGCTACAGCACAGGCAGAGTAGGGCAGCAGCTCCCCAGGGGTCCAGATATCGGGGGAGGGGCACCTGTTCCTACCTCTTCCTGCACCCAGGGCCTGACGGAGGGAAAAGAAAGGCACTGAGTCAAAGCAAAGATGTTATAGGGAAAAAACCTAAAAAGGGGGGGGGGGAATATTTTCTGTCTCCCCAATTCTTTTGGGAGCTGCCACCTGCATCCCTGCCTCAGGCCAGTGGTCTGACGGGGTGGGGGAGTGTCTTTTGCTTTTTGTGCCACAGGAGATGGCCCAAGAAAATCATCTGAGCAAGGTCAAGAGATCCTTTGAACAGGAGATGGGATTGATCTAGGTGGGGGTCACAAAACCATTTTAACCCAAGAATGAATCACAGGGTTAATCAAGACCTTTACAAGCACTGTGCTAGGCTGAGGTGGTTGCTTTGCCTGGGCTCAGGAATTTGAGACCAGCCTGAGTGACAACAAGACCCCATCTCTACTAGATACAGTAAAACCAGCCAGGCATTGTGGTGGGTGCCAGTGCAGTCCCAGCCACTTGGGAGGCTGAGGCAAGAGGATTGCGTAAGCCCAAGGTTTGAGGTTTCTGTAAGTTATGACACCATGGCACTCTACACAGGCAGTCTCATTGAAAATGATACTGTCTCAATAAATAAATACATAAAGAAACAAATAGATAAATAAAACCTCTGTGCTTCTGTTCAGACACAAGAATTCGGATTTTGAGACAACAGTCCACCATTTTCCTCCTTTGTTTGTAAAGTAATAAATCCTTCTTTTCTTCTCTTCAAATCACTTTGTCCCCTGTTTTATGACATGGCCTTAGGGACAATTGTCTTAGCCAAGGTGGCCTATAAACAGCTGTCCCAGCAGAGGTCCCTGGGTTAGAAAGGCAGATACTGCATATGGGCATCGCTGTACTGAGGCAGGGGGTGGTGGCAGGTGGCTGAGTCCTTGACTGCAAATCTATCAAAAATCTACGAAGTGCTGGTTGTGGGTCACGTCTGCACTGGGAGGGCAGCTTCTACCCTAAAGGCCTGACAGATGAGGCCTGCTTGGACCTGAAAGGTCACAGACGGTTTTGGGCTAGAGCAGGAATCCTAAGACACCTACCTGAGATGGGAAGGTAGGAGGGACATTCTGGGGAAAACCTGAGATGTGAGAGTGTAAAGGAGGGAAGGAAAACAGCCCATGATGGATGGTGTGATAACTTCTCTGATACATACCCTTTTGGGGGAGAAAAGAAGAGCTGTTTGTGCCACACTGGGCTGCTGGGTGTGGGACCTGTACTTTCTGTGATAACCTTAATCGATCTCTAACTTTTGAGAAAGTGACTTCTTCATCTTTGAGTCTCTGGCATTAGCTCAGCTCATGAACAATGCTCAATTCACGATTAGTGAATAAATGAATCAATGAATGAATCAATGACCTTTGGTCTCAGTGATGCCGCTCAGGAGGGTTGCAAAGTGAGTGAGTGTGAGAAGCAGGAGGGGAGGTCAGGAAAGTGTAGATGACAGGAGGAAGGAAAGGGTGGTTGCTTCCACCACCTGCCCAAAGATGACACGAGGAAGGAAAGGGTGGTGGAAAGTCACCTCCACGGCCTGCCCAAAGATGACATGAGGAAGGAAAGGGTGGTGGACGGTCACCCCCGCCACCTGCCCAAAGATGACATGAGGAAGGAAAGGGTGGTGGACGGTCACCTCCACCACCTGCCCAAAGATGACACAAGAAAGGAAAGGGTGGTGGACGGTCACCTCCACCACCTGCCCAAAGTTATTAACACCAATGAAAACACCACAGTACTCACAAAAGAAAATAGCTGTGCTGACCTGGTCTGGAGTCACCACTGCAGAGTGAGCCTAGTGCTGACTTCCAAGAAAAGTAGAAGAGTAAGGACTGTGATGCCCCGGGTAGCTTCAGCCTTTTCTCTGTTCTTCAGTTTCTCATTCATTTGTTCATTCAACAAATATTTTTGGAGCATCTTCCATAGGCAACGAACTATTTTTAAGGCTGGAGAGATCATATGCAAAGCTGGTAAAAATCCCCATTCTAACAGAAATTACAGTCCAGAGATGCAGGACAGGAAGCTAACAAAACAAATAGCATGGTGTGCTAGGTATTGATGGGAAGAAGAGAGAAAGACAAGGCCCAGAGGATGAAGAAGAAATGCAGGGGAGGTTAAGGTGGGAGAGTTTTCCTTCTGAAACATCCTGGTCAGAGAAGACTTCAGAGAGAAGGCGCCTCTGGATGGGGAGTAGAGGTGAGGGGACTGCTGGGAGAGTGGCCCCGGGGGGACACACAGAGCATGGCCCCTCCCCTCCTGTCCCCTCCCTTCCTCTCCCCTCCTCTCCTCTCCTCTTCCCTCCCCTCCCCTCCACTACTCTCCCCTTTTCTTCCTTTTTTTTGGGGGGCATTTTAGCTGTTTGGCATTAACTAGTCTTTTAGCAAATCCTGGGGAAGGTCTAGGTGGAGAAAGTTAGGAAGATGAAGTGTTAAGTTGAGTGCATTTTAAGTTTGAGCACACATACCATTTTCTGTGACAGGAGGCATCTGTAGTGGCGTAGCCATTCTGAAACTTCAGTCAGCAGGTAGCAGCGAAAGCCAAGTGACATTATTTATTGTGTCCTGTGTCATTGTATCTCTAAGATGCATCTACCCATCAAGGGTATCACTTAAAGGTTACTCTATTCCAAATGCCTCTTCATAGCTGACTGTAAAAGCTAATTGTTGTCAAAAAAATCTTATGTTTGTATGTTGATATTTTTAAAGATGTCATTCTTACAAAGACCTTATAAAGTTGTTACTTTTTCCATATATGTAAGTTTCTTGGTCCATTTTGTGTTGCTATAACAGAATATCTGGGGCTGGATAATTCACAGTTCTGCAAGGGTGTGGCTGTAGCTCATCAAGGGCTTTTGTGCTATGGTTACAACATGGTAGAGAAGGTAAAGGTAACGGGAAAGTGACATGTTCAAAGTGGGAAAAACCTGAGTAACATCTGTCTTTATAATGACCCACCCTGGTGGGGATGAACCCATCCCTAAGGTGACTAATCCAGTCTTGGAGAGTGCAATCACACTCCCCACCCAGTGAACAGCACCCCGCCATCCTGGGGGATCTGCCCTCATGACCCAAACAATGAGAACTCATTCTCCACCCTGTAAAGAGCACCCCGCCATCCTGGGGGATCTGCCCCCATGACCCAAACACTGAGCACTCACTCCTCACCCTGTGCACAGCACCCTGCCATCCTGGAGGATCTGTCGTCATGACCCAAACAGTGAAAACTCACTCCTCACCCTGTGAACAGCACCCCGCCATCCTGGAGGATCTGTCGTCATTACCCAAACAGTGAGAACTCACTCCTCACCCGGTGAACAGCACCCCGCCATCCTGGGGGATCTGCCCCCATGACCCAAACAGTGAGAACTCACTCCTTACCCTGTGAACAGCACCCTGCAAACCTGGGGGATCTGCCCTCATGACCCAAACAGTGAGAACTCACTCTCCACCCTGTGAACAGCACCCGGCAATCCTGGGGGATCTGCCCTCATGACCCAAACAGTGAGAACTCACTCTCCACCTTGTGAACAGCACCCAGCAATCCTGGGGGATCTGCCCTCATGACCCAAACAGTGAGAACTCAAACCTCACCTGGTGAACAGCACCCCGCCATCCTGGGGGATCTGCCCTCATGAGCAAAACAGTGAGAACTCACTCCCCACCTTGTGCACAGCACCCCGCAATCCTGGGGGATCTGCCCTCATGACCCAAACAGTGAGAACTCACTCTTCACCCTGTGCATGGCACCCTACCATCCTGGGGGAATCTGCCCTCATGATCCAAACTTCTCGCATCTGGCCCTATTTCCCCACACTGCCATATCGGGGATCAAATTTCCAGATGGATTTTGGTCAAACCACACCCAACACAGCAGCAAGGTATGTGTATTGCATAACATACAAGGTATGTTAACATGCACCGAGCTTAGAATTGGAGGAATGACAGCTTTTGTCTCTTGCCTCTGCCCCAAACCTCCCCCTCCCCAAATGATAACTATATAAAATAAATAATACAACATTCAAAGACACAGGGGATGCTTTCATATTGGTAGGCACAGAAACACTGTCTTCAAGGTTAGGAATAAAGAAGACTATTTTCATCTTTGTCTTTCAGAATATTATGGGTCATTGGATAGAAGAAAGTAGGCTGAGATGGAAAGAACTGTGGAAAAGAAGTCAGGAGATGTAGACTTTGGTGCCAACTGTCTGCTGTTGCACAGATTATTTTTTATCTTGGGCCACATATGAAAAATGAAAAAGAGAGAGAGAACTAGATAACTTTTAAGATCCTTCAGCTTTAAAAATATGAAACTAAGCTGGAGTTTGACTATCCACAAAGATAACTTAACACATTTCAATAAGAGACTTATGAACCCATGTTAGATAAAGTGCTGGATACTGTTTTGTTGCCAACGTAAGAAGCATTTTAGAAGATGGATGGATGGATGGCTTGGTGCCTGTGGCTCAAGCAGTTAAGGTACCTGCCACATACACCTGAGATGACGGGTTTGAATCCAGCCCAGGCCAGCCAAACAACAATGGTGGCAGCAACCAAAAAATAGCTGGGTGTTGTGGTGGGGGTGCCAGTGGTCCCAGCTACTTGGAAGGTGGAGGCAGGAGAATTGCTTGAGCCTAGGAGTTGGGGTTGCTTTGAGCTGTGATGCCACGGCACCCTACCCAGGGTGACATCTTGAGGCTCTGTCTCAAAAAAAAAAAAAAAAAAAAAAAGAAGATAGATGGATGTTTGCTTTCTTCAGATGAAACTGCAGAGGTTTCCTGTGGTCCACCCACCACTGGGGCTGGCTCAGTTGCTGTTCTTCTTGGAATCTTGTTCTTGGTAAAGATCAGGCGGTGAGAGACTTTGTCCTTTAGAGTCCTGGTCACAGCCTGGGACTTATGAAAGGAGGTGAGAGTGGTGTCCGCCCTGGAGGAACAGTCTCAGAAATGTTTATTAGTCAATGGTAGTGTCCTTGTTATCTACCTGGACTAATCTTCCTTCTTTCCTTCTCCTCCCAAAAAACCAAACCAAACCAAACAAAACCCTGCTGGCAGGAAGGAATCTGGAGACTAAGTGTCAGCGTGTTTACCAAAAAAACAAACACACAGCCAAACAAAAACTAGGAAGAGACCCCTATCTCCTATCTGTGTTTGGAAATCACCTCCTAAATGCCAAGAGGAGGTCAGAGCTGTGTCTGAGGTTCCCTGGGAGGGAGGATGTTGATGCTAGCAGATTATGGGAGAGTGCATCAACATCAAAGCAACAGCACCTTCTATCTTAGCTTGTATGGTTCCAAATTTTATTTATATTCTATCATCCAATACTATGCTAAAGAGGAAAGGCAGACCAGGTTACAGATGGAAAAAACTGATGCTTTGAGGTTCAACCTGTCTAAGAATACTCAGATTGGTTAAGTTATAAGAGGTAACCGGTTCTAACATGCCCCAAAGTCCAATAGCTTCAGAAACAAAAAATTCACATTCACGTAGACTCCAAAGTACCTGTGTTTGCAATTAGGGGAAGGATTCTCCGTGGTCATTCAGGGACCAAGGGCCCTTCTGTCTTGTGGCCACCCCCTTCCCCAGGTGATCTCCACATTCAGCCAGTAGATACAAGGAAAGGTCATTTTTATGGGCTGGGCATGGTGGTGGCAAACGTCACTTCCACCCACACTTGCTTGGCCAGCACTCTGCAGCATGGTTACGTCGCATTGCCACAGAGGCAGCTGACTGTAGGCTGGCTTGTGACCAGGAGGAGAATGAGACCAGTTTTGGCAAGCACATAGCAAATCAGTAACAGATCTCAGGAGGTGCCAGCAATTAAGGACTCTTCACATCGGACTCCTTCACTTTTGCTAGTTGTCACTCCTAGCTATAATTTGAGAGTTATTTTTGTGGATTTCTCAGCAGAGGGAACTCCCCTGGAAGAGAGTTCTTATTCATAAATTCCATTTATTTCTTCATCTACCAAGTCATTCTAAAGTCGTAGCTTCTCTGGAGAAGATTAAAGAAACAGGCAGATAACAGAGAAGCAAATTGAGTTTGACCATCTCTGGGAATTTGAAGGCTGACAGGGACATCTCCATGCCGCATGTTTGTCATTACTCTGTTACCTTTTGTGATCATGATTTCACCCCAATTCTGCTGGGTGTTTTGGTTTATAAGTAGGCCTCGTAGGGGAAAGGGATAAAAGCCACCCCTTGTCATTTCAACCCCAAACCACTTTCAGTCAGGGACACATAAACGCAGTCCCAGAGGACTTGTTCACCTTGTTTCTCACTTTTCCTGGGTGTCCCTGCTCCTCACAGGCCTCCAAAACTTTAGGGCATCCTCCGGGGACTGCTCATCTGCCGTCCAGATTCCAGTCTCTGGCAGGTGTGTGCAATTTTACCCAAAGCTTTCTCTAAACAGAACTTTCTCCTCATGTGCAACATGGCCACCTTATTTCCTTTTCTCTGACTTCTAAAGAGCCTCGAGACGTGGCCAGACGCAGTGGCTCATGCCTGCATTCCTGGCACTATGGGAGGCTGATGCAGGAGGATCCTTTGAACTCGGGAGTTGGAGAACAGTCTGAACAAGAGTGAGATCCCATCTCTACTATAAATAGAAAATATTAGCTGGGTGTTATGGCTGGCGCCTGTAGTCCCAACTACTCAGAGGGTAGAGGCAGGAGGATTGCTTGAACCCAGGAATTTGAGGTTGCTGTGAGCTATAATAATGCCACAGCACTCAAGTCTTGACAACAGAGTGAGACTCTGTCTCAAAAAAAAAAAAAAAAAAAAGCCCTAAGACTCAGACAACGAAAATAAGGTATGTAGATGAGAAGCATGATCCCAAGCCAGAGGAGAGAAGTTCACACAAACATTATAGAAAATTTTTAGGAGAAAACATCTTGTCTTTACCATAGAGCAGGGCCACTTTGATTTTTACAAGCCTTGAGTACTTGGGCAAAACATTCCCTGCAAAGGCAGATAAGATAAATAAATTAATCAATGTATTTATTTATTTATTTGAGACAGAGTCTCCTTTTGTTGCCCCTGGTAGAGTGCCATGGTGTCATAGCTCATAGCAACCTCAAACTCTTGGGCTTACGCTATCCTCCTACCTCAGCCTCCTGAGCAGTTGGGACTACAGGCACCTGCTACAACGCCCAGCTACTTTTTTAGAGACGGGGTCTTGCTCTCGCTCCGGCTGGTCTCGATTTCCTGCGCTCAAGGGATCCTTCTGCATCAGCCTGCCAGAGTGCTGGGGTTACAGACGGGAGCTGCTGCTCCCAGTCGGCAGATGAGATGAGACTGAAAGATTTTGGCCTTTTCATTTGGCTGCAGTGCCTGCAGTCTTGCTTTGGCATTTATTCTGTTACAGAGGTAAAGGGGACAGAGCATTTGCCTCTGTCACCCAGTGCAAAGTGCATCTCTGCTCTTGGGACTCTGCTTTTCGTGGGTCTGCCAGGTTATTTCAGTTTTGACTGAATTAAATGACAACATTATTCCTTTTTAAAATTATTATTTGAAACAACAGTCTCAAATCCTATTCATTATTTTTTCATAAGTTCGAGGATTTAGTTCTCTTGTTGCAGCTTCTGACGTTAACATAACACTCACTGTGAAGGTCCCATCAGATTTTCAAAGGATCTTTATTGCTTATGTAGCCTGTTGCCTGTGACATCTGTGTTAGCTTCCCATGGTACCTGGAGCAAGAAAAGTGCCAGTACTCTCATGTGGGGTGCAATTTCCCCACTTACTTTTTCACCCCAAGTTAGCATTGCTGCCAACCTTCTGTGCGCTAAGAGGTCAAAGAATCAGTTCCTTTTGCCTTGGCACATAGAGTGAGACGTTTTCCTTCTCCCCTCTGCATCCTTCCCTAACAGGCTAGACACAGACGGTGAAGCAGCAGAACTTGCCTTTGGCCTTCTCCCTCAAGACACTTCCTTAGCCGTGGTGTTCAAACCAACAGGTGTTTTGAGCTGCTCAGACTTCTCACCATAGCCCTTTTCTCAGTTCTCTCAAACTGCCCGTCCTCTCCTAACCTGCCAATTTTCACAGGCAACAACTGAGCCCTGTTATTCACTGGGCATCTTTCTTTGTGCTCGGGGAATTAAGATAGTATCATCCTTGATGACGAAGACCTGAACATTGAGCAAGAGGAAGGACAGATTCCAGAAAAATTATGTGCAATGTACCAAGAGCAGATGGCAAGGCTCAGTGGAAGCCACACACCCAACTCTGCCTGGATCCTGGGGAAGGTGCTCCAGAGACACAGCTGAGCTTGGCACTTGATGCTGAGCAGAGCAGGGGAAGCAGAAAAGGATGTGCTTGGTGAGGGAGCAGACTGTGTGCCTTCCATACAAAGAGGATAAAGTAAGCACTCAGCAGGGAAATCTAAAATCCTATCTTCCAACAAACTCCCCTCAACAAAATTCATTTTCTTTAATACAGACCAGCAGTTCTCAATAATATTTTATAGCCCCGGTACACCGGAGAGATAAATTTGCTGTCAGTGGTGACAGTAACTCTGTGATGTGCAGCAGCTCAGTGGAGACCTGTGTCCCTGCAGGAGGAAGCATCACGGGGCATAGTTTAGAAAAACCCTCAGGAGTGATTTTGACAACTCTGGCTACGGATCATAGGCACAGAGAGTTCTCAGGGATGGGTGACCATGATGTCTTACTTTTCCTTGCTAAACTTAAAATTAAAAAAACCCCAAATAATAAAATAGAAATAAAATAAAATTTTTCAAAACATTAATGAAGTATTTTTGAGAGGTAGAGAAATAGAGATAAGTAGTATTTTTTTTTTCTTAAGACAGAGTCTTACTATGTAACCCTCGGTAGAGTGCCGTGGCATCACAGCTCACAGCAACCTCAAATTCTTAGGCTGAATCGATTCTCTTGCCTCAGCCTCCCAAGCAGCTGGGACTAGAGGCACCTGACACAGCACCTGACTATTTTTGTTGTTGTTGTTGTTGTTGTCATTGTTATTTGTCAGGCCAGGGCCGAGTTTGAACCCACCAGCCTCGGTGTAGGTGGCTGGCACCCTAATGACTGAGCTATGGGCACTGAGCCGAGATAAGTAGTTTTTTTATACTATTTAAAATACACTTTAATAAATAAACAATGACTCTATTAGCTGTCTCTATGCAGAATTTTATTTGTAAATATTTACCTCCAAAATTGATTCTTCTGAATAGCACCCTTAAAAAAAATTATAGCATGAATCATGAGGATTAGAAATCTTTTAAAATATGTTATTGTATTCCTAACCAAGTAATTGATAAAGCAGAAACAATATTCTAGAGGATTTAACTTGATATTATTCTCAACTGAAATGATTTTTCTCTCATTTGCTTTAACTCTGAATTTAAAAAAAAAATGCACCTTTCCCAGGAGATTCATTACCATATGGAAGAGTCAGGGCAGAGGGAACAGTCAGAGTAGGATGAATAAAGATATTCCAAAATACAAAGGTCTCTGGAACAGTCCTTTTTTATGTTGTCTCATGGCAAAATGAGTATGAGAGCTACAAGGTGATCAGACGGTAAATTTTGAGCCAATAAAACGGAGACACTTCATAGGGCATGTGGTTTGCTTCTGGGAATCTGTGACATGGAAGGTCAAGGAATTAAACACTGGAGTTGGATTTATGCTCGAGCTGACTGTTTTTACAGCCAACACAACATTTATTGGTATGCTAAGATAAAGTTAAGCCAGTCTTGTGCTTCATGGTGGAGAAGCAAAGACGACCTTTCAAGAGGCAGGAAGAGATCTCTGTCAAACGCTGCCGCACACACACTCGCACAGCCATTCAGCCTCCTCTCCTCTCCGGAGGTTATTAGAAGTTCGGGTAATACTTGATGGACATCTGGGCTCTTAAGAAAAATTGAACATCACCCTGAAGTTGTCACATTTTGAAAAGGGAAAGTACATTGATCTAAGGCATTTCTCATTTGTAAACATTTTTTCAGAGCTTATGGTGGAGCTGAAGTCCAAGTTCTGTAGCTAATTCATTGTGTAAGTCAAAGGCAATATCCTAACTTGACCTCTTTTTTATCTTTAAAATTGGAGTGTCATACATTTTAAGAGTAGATGGTTAGATTAAACTAAGATTGTAGTCTGTTGCTCTGAAAGTGTCTTCTGTCTAGTCTCAATTATTAAGAGCCATTTCAGAGCGTAGACTTGGTGGGCTGTCAAGCTGACAGTCTGCAGCAGCCTCAGGACAGTGTTTGGGAAACACTCAATTCACTGTTTGGATTTTCACAAAGATAAAACAAGGATTGTCACATGATTAATTGCTGATCATTTTTAGGCCAGCGTTTCAGAGTTTGGCTATTTGGCCTAGGCACAGTGGTGAAGGCAGAGGAGATATAGGATGGCCATTAATAAGCAGCTTAATGTCACAAAACGTAACTAGAGCTCAAATCCCTGACTCTGACATGTAATCTCTGGGTGACCTTGGCAGTCATTCAATCTCTCAGTATTTTCCTTTATAAAGTGGGGATATTAACAGGTACCTTGCAATATTGTGGTAAAGACTTAATCTGTGGTTCCTACCTGGGGCAATTTCGTTTCCTGGGGTTGTTGAACAACTGTCACGACTGGGGAAGAAGTGATGCTGGAAACTGCTAGGTGGAGGGTGGGAGCAACTCTAAACATACGACCCGTCACACCAACACCCCATCCCAACAAGGAGTAATCTGGAACAAAATGCCAACAGCGCTTTGCGTTTGAAAAACCCTGAACTTGATTTATGCAATGTTATTAGAATCATATCTGCCAGAAATAAAGGTAACTGTTACAGCTGAATTATTTCCTGCCAGTTCATAGTACCTCAGAATGAAATCATGTTTGGAGACAAGGTCTTTGAAAAGGTAATTAAATTAAAAATGAGGCCTATTAAAGGGTGAGCTCTAATCTCAGATGACTGATATCCTTCTGGGGGGAGATGCTTTGGACCCAGACAGACACATGTGGGGCTTAACCACAAATGCCCCATCAGGGCACAGTGAGACTGGAGGAGATGCCTCAGAAAAAAATATCCTAACCTGCTAAAACCTTGATCTCGAACTTCCAGCCCCCAGAACTGTGAGAAAACAAATTTCTATTGCTTATCTCACTCTGTCTGTACTTTTTGTTGAAGCAGCCCTGGCAAACTAATCTAGCACCTACTATTATTATCATTATTAAAAAGTAAGGATTTTATTTTGAAAAACAATACCACAAAACTCAGGACAAATATATCAACTCTTTATTGGTATTCTTGTAGCCTAAAGCTCTGTTAGAAACAGAATAACTTGAGATGGTAAAAGCAAGTAAAAAAAAAAAGGAAATGCTTGACCCCACTGATATGACAACATTCAGTGTCAGTAGAGACCAGAGTAGTAAGAATTTACACAGGTAACAGGTCAAGTCTTTATCACATGTTACTTGAGCCCAAACTGACCCGAGTCTGACACTATGAACCTTCTAGATGTCTGTTAAAGTTTCTGAATCCAGGATGAGAGCTGCACAGGGCACAAAGCCAGCAAATGAATGTTCTTATTAAAAGCTGACTTCTAGCTCTGAGGGAACCGCAGTCCTGGTGTGCTGGGCTGGACGTTACCGGCTCGACAGGAGGACTCCTGTGCCTTGATGCTGCAGAGCATCCACCAACATCAGCCCTCTCTGAGTTCCTACACTCTGGGGCACACCTTCATGTGGAATGCCAACGTCACTTTCCTCTGATGAGGAGAAGCAGCAAGAATAGACAAGAAAAGCAAAAAGCATTTCTCCTACGGCCTGGAGTGGGGCGTTTCTAACTGGACATTTCCCTGAACATTCTCCCAGACCTTCCCTCAACTTGTTCTTTCCAAGAGGAAACTGATCTCAGACATCAGGTGTAAGGGGGGGAATGTCACTAACAATTAGTGAACAAGAGGGGATGTTTTTATGAGGATGAAGCATTACTGCTGTCACCACGTACTTGTACTCAGTTAGAGGGAAATTATAATTATGTTAATCCACAGCTCAAGGGGAGGATGGAAGACCCTCTCAGGTCTCACTCCCATTTCACTAGAGAGAGAAGAGAGACCGTTTAAGGCTGATACCAAGGCTTACCACGTGGCAATTTAGGAGAATTTTAAAAAGGCATCCCCTTTGGTAGGCACATGGAAAGTTCATATTCGTATTAAAGAATGACCCTTTGAGGACTGAAGAGGTAGCTGCCGAGGTGAGTGCAGTAGGCTGATTGACCTTCAGCCTCCATGCCCCTCCTCCAGATGTCCTTTGGCAGTGAATCAGAATGTCGGCTAATTTTACATCAGAGGTTGCTTCCAATGTCACCTTTCCCAGCATCTAAGTGCAGAAGTGGAGCCCTAGAGAATGGAAGTGATGGACCAAGAGTGAACAGCTAGTTACTCAGGCAGGAGCCTCACTTACCTTTTGGTCTTTTTCAGGGGAGAGTCAAGATACAGGAAACCACTGAAATGACCAGTTTACTCTAGAACATTCATTACCTCTTTTTTCTCATCTTCTTAATTCTATCTACCTGTCTTTCAGACACGTTCCCCCACTGCGTGCCCCGTCTCTAGTATATCGATAAGTGATTAATAGTCAAGAACTGTTTTCAACATGTAATAAATACAGAGTATAGATTACTATCTATGTTTTACTTAAGAAGTTTTGAAATGTTCAGTTTTAGTCTTGACAAAAACCAGAGCTGTCAAATTGGTTTCTTTGATTAGGAAAAACTGGAATAAATTAAACAGATGTAGACATAAAGATGTAGACGTAAGATTTTGAATAGAGAGGAAGAAAAATGCTAGAATCTGATAACAGAATTTAACAGAATTGAAACTATGGAAATAGACAAATACAAGAAGAGTAAAAAAATTAAAGATTTTGAATCACACAAATCCTGGTTCAAGACAGACCTTGTGTATCATTTATGATCTTAGACAAATTATTTAGTTTCTCTGTTTTAGAGTAAACCCTAAAAAGAAAACTTTCTGAGTTCTTGTAAAAGTTGGTGAAAATATTTGTAAGTTACCTAGCATGTATTAAAAGTAGGTACTATTAAATAGAAACAGGGAGATCGTGAAAATGGCCCTTCTTTGTACCAAAATCCTTTGCAAGGTTGCTTGACATGTCCTTCCATTAAACCTGTGTGTTTCCCCACGGGGTGAATTAAACCAAGCCCTATTACTTTCTATGGGCTGACAGGTAGTACACCAGTTTTAAGTCAAGACCACTGCTGGCTTTCTTGGGACTTCATAACCACATGTGAGCATGCTTGGGCTACTCTGCTGGAAGATGAGAGACATGTAGCCCAGTCTCACCATCCCTCCATCCGACAGCCTGCCCAGCTGATGGACATTGATAGAAAATGGTGCCAAGCCAAGCCCAGAAGAACTACAAGATGAAACCAGCCTCAATTGCCAACCCGCAGACACATGAACTAAATAAAGGATGTTGTTTTACACTAAGTTTTAGGATCATTTGTGCAGCAATAACAAACTGATTAAATAGCATTTCTATTACACTGTTTAAACTATCATGGACCTCACCATAAGTTTGAGCAATCTGGGCTTTGAAATTTCCCCCAGTACACAACAGACATCTGTAGATGCTTCTTTTCCAGAGTACACAAAGATTCTTACTCAGAATTTTTAATGTGTCTCCAACAGCCACATTAATTTGTCCAAAACGCAGGAAGTACCTTCAGTAAACTTCTATAGCAAAGAGCAGGAACAGATGACGGCAAAATAGACTGGAGGTCCAGGCTGTTTCTTGAAAAAATAGCTCTTTCCAAAAAAGACTTTAAGAAGGCTTTGAAGAAGTAGGGGAATTACTATAGAATGATTTGGTGATCGCCTGCAGCTTTCGGTTATTAATAACAGACTCGTTGTCCATCTGCTCCCTCACTGTCTCCCTCACGGCCCCTCTGCCCCTTTGCATCAGCTTGTGCAAGAGCGGTCAGTAGACAACTGTACTCTCTGTCCTTCTCCAGGAAACAGGATCAGCCTCAGGCCACCCACTGTCCCCAAAACATTTTCTGTTTAATCTGACTGTCAGAAACGAGTGCGTTTATCCTACTCAACACTGACCTCTCTGTCTTTAGATGAGTCTGACAGAGAAGAGCTTGGCCCCTGTCTCGGAATGAGGCTCCCAGGAATGTGTGTTCTGCTCCCTGGGCCAGATGTCCACTTAATGGGCAAACTGGATTTGGTTTGCAAACAGATGGAGATGGCGAATCCCCAAAGCAGTTCACTTCGCCTCTCCTTGGGAAACCAGGATTCAGACATCACAGAGGGTTAGAAAATCAGGTCACATGGGATGGGAACTTGAACAGAGGCAATGGTAGCTTTTTATATCTATGTTACAGATTTTTTTTTCCTGAACAAATAGGTTTCAATAGCACTAGGAATAAGGAAGTCAGGCAAAAAAAAAAAGTTTCTTATTTCTTTACTGCAGATTGTTCCTGGATATATTTTCGGTTGGATGCTAGGTCAAAGACACCTGCCAGTTTCACCTTAGGCTTTGATAAAGAAATTAAATTATGAAAGAGAGTGTGATATTGTATATCATCTCAAACTCAAATTCATGTAATTCACAGAAGGAGGGGCAAAGAGAACTTTTCTTCCTCCAATTATTCTACATAGTTATGAAGATTTCATTTAACTTAAATTATATTTACTGTGAGGTGGCAAAATATAAAATAACCAATAATTAAAGCATTTAAGATACTGAATGGACCTTAAAGACCCCAGCGCCTTACCAATTAAGAGACTGAGGTCCAAATAGGTGAAGCTGTAGATCAAGTAACTACCTTCCACCCCCCAAAAAAGACAGTTAAATTTAGAAATCTAGGGTTGGCCAAAGATTGGTATGCACATTGAAACACAGTAGCTTCATTTCTCAACTATTTTCTCCAAGAAGTTGGAAAATGCATTTCCAACGTAACATCTGAATTTTCTCCTCTTAGCAGCTTTTAATTTCTAGCAACAGCCACATGGATGGTGTTTGAGACCTGAGCACCTTATTCTGCACAGCACGTGGATGGTGTTTGAGACCCGAGCACCTTATTCTGCACTGACTGATCACTGACTCCCTGCAGACACCAACCCTCCAGCCCATCAAGTCACTTTGTTTGTCAATGTGTGTATGTGCCTTTCTAGTGACTCCCCTCTCAAAGTTGGAATTCTTCAATTAATAGAAGAAATAACTCATCTAGGATTTCCAATAGTATTTTTCCTTAAAAGCTCCGTGATGCTATACAAGGCAGTTTTCTTCCAAACACACAGAATGAGCACAGCAGAATGATTGTAGGATTAGGTCTTTTCCTGTAAAAAGTTCCTTTTCACGAATCCCTGTGTGACCTGCCCTTTGCCTCCATCACCCGCCAAACCCTGGCCCTTGTGCTCTAGCTACTTTGGCCTTGTTTCAATTCCCAGAGCCCAACAAGCTCCAGACTCGGGGCCTTTGGACTTGCTCAGTGTCCCTGCAGCCTGTACAGGAGGCTCTTCCTGGTGCACATTGGTAGACTGGCTTCCAGTCATGCATCAGCTGTCAGGTCACATGTCTCCTCCCCAGAGGGGCTTCCCCAGGCAACCCATCTAAATCTTCCTTGCCCAACACCTTCTACCATAGCAACCTGTTATTTTATATTTTAAGCTGTAATCCTGGAGTGATTTTGTCCTTTAGAATACATTAGGCAGCACCTGGGGACAGTTTTGGTCATCACATGGTGGGGAGGACAGGGCTTTCTCCTGACATCTTGGTGATTCTGTGAAACAAGCTGGGGTGCAGGGCAGACCCCACAGCAGAGTGTCACCTGACCCAAACAATTAAGCGTGCTGAGGTTGGGGGTGTGAAATGATTTTCTTCATTTGCTAATTACCCTATTTATGTTATCCTGCTGAATTTCAAGCTGCAAGAGGGCAAAGGCAATGCCTTTCTTTTTAGTTTTTACATTGCTTGTTACTATATTGTAGTTGTGTGTATTGGGGGGATACATGTGATATATTGATACATATATACAATGATCAAATCAGGGTAATTGGGATATCCATCACTTCAAATATTTATCCCTTCTTTGTGTTGGGAATATTATAATTCTTCTAGCTGTCTTGAAATGCACAATAAATTAGTTATCTATAATTTTCCTACTCTACTATTAAACACTAGAACTTATTCCTTCTGTCCCTTCTGTGGAAATGTATTTTCATGCCCCTTAACCAACTTCTCTCATCTGCCCCTCCCTTTCCCTTCCTGGCATGTGGTGATTTTCACTCTTTTCTCCATCACCACGAGGTCCCGCACGCACGGAGGGAGGACATGTGCCCCTTGGCGGTCTGTGCCTGGCTCACTTCACTCCACACAATGATCTCCAGCGACTGTTTGCCTCGTGTGCTTCACACCTCATCCAGCCGAGGCAGGTGGTTAATTCCTGTTGAAAGGAAGAAGGATCCAGCCATATTCAAGGACAAAGCCAGGGCCGACAGTCGTTTGAAGTAAAAACAGGAAAAAGGCCTAGAGAGGGGTTGTATCTCATATTTAGGAGAAGATGGCATCCTCTGAAGCCCTAATGGAATAATTTTCTCGTTAAAATCAAGAGGTTTTCCTCCAGATTTGATAGATAATTTGTTCTTGTCAGGGAAAACAAACAGATAAAATGGCAAGAAGACTTGACCCATGTCATTAAATTTTTTTTGCACCCCAATAAATGCATGAACATTTATTTGTAAGTCCATATGTATAATAATGGCATTAGCTTACATAAGGAACAGTATTCACTCAGGCTGGAGCTCACTGGGAGCATAACTAGCAGCGTTCATTGA
The DNA here is from genome assembly GCA_963574355.1 of Loris lydekkerianus. Lineage (NCBI taxonomy): Eukaryota > Metazoa > Chordata > Mammalia > Primates > Lorisidae > Loris > Loris lydekkerianus. The sequence continues at coordinate 21,404 of CAUYPK010145469.1, forward strand.
CAGTGGATGTAAATGTACGTGCCAAAGATTTTCTTGTAATTTTTAAAAATTCTGGTAACTTCTTTTTTTTTTTTTTTTGAAAGATATTAAAAACTTTATTTTATAAATAAACAAATACATAAATGTTCATGGCAGATTTTGTCAAGTCCATCAAACAGCTTCAGACCATGGAAAATATCATTCAACTATTTGAAATATTCAACTATTTGAAAACAATGGAAAATACATGTATTTTAAAACATTATTTATATTATTTTACCTAAATGTAATGTTGTCATTGAGAG
>CAUYPK010145476.1:0-18581 GCA_963574355.1 Loris lydekkerianus
GAATACAAATGTCTACATATAATAAGAAAATGCCATGATGGCTATGTTGAACAGTTTGATGAGAATATTTCAGATTGTATATGAAACCAGCACATTGTACCCCTTGATTGCACAAATGTACACAGCTATGATTTAACAATACTAAATAAATAAATAAATAAAAGACATTACAAAAAAGGAAAACTACAAACCAAATTCTCATAAACATTTTGGCATGTTTAGATAATCATGGCCACTATAAGATATAATTAAGTTTTATATAGTGTACTATTATTAGTCACTTCAGATGTGACTGATCTCAAAATAGACTTAACTTTCTGTTTCAACATTATCAAAACCTTGCTAGCATTGTAGGCAGGAATTTGGACTGCCATTTCCTTCTATGTAATTTTTTAAACAAACTTGAATGAAATAATAGCACTTTTGTCTAAAAGAATATAAATAGAATATATAACTTACCAACAAATAAAAACATTTTTTAAAACATCAAACTTAAAGAAATCTGTTTTTTAAGAAGATAACTAAAATATGGAAAGACGGTGGTAGCACCAGTGTAATTTTTGAACATTAAAAAATTCATAATAGACACAAATTGAAAACTAGGACAATAAAAACACAACTAATGAGCAACATTCACAACAAAATTAGTTATCAAGGTATCCCCCAAAATCCCTTAAGGATGTAGGAACAAAACACTGACAATTGTAAGATGTATATACTACCAGCAGCTATGCAGGAAGAATCAAAGAAGATGATCTGGCTTCTGATGTTGAGAATTGAAGAACCCTAATAGTACCAAGAAGCATTCACTGGAAAGCAATATAGGACAATCTGAGAACAATAAACACGGCTAGAAACAGGCCATGAGGTGAATTGGTGAATCATAGTGCAAATTCAAAAGATAATGGAAGACAAAAGCAAGTATCCCATGTACTCAATATTATGTCGAAACTAGTAGATTAACTACAGTCCCACAAGAGAGAAAAACACAATTAAACTCAAGAAGGGAGGAGGGGGAAGGAGAGACAGGGAGGAAGTAAGGGAGGGGAAGGGTTTTGGTAAGCTCCCACCTAACAGTAGAATTATAGGGGTATATGCTACACTAGCTGGGTGAATGACTAAACAGCACCTCGGACTTTACCTCATAAAAACCAAACAATGTAATCTAATCATATGTACCCTCATATTAATCTGAAATTTAAAAAATATACATTACATTAAAATATTATTTATCTTTTTTAAAAAGTTAGTGGAAGGGGACTGTGAATAGATTGGATTGTTCTAAACCTGTCTTGCCCCTAAGTATTTTTCAACTAAATAATGTCTTCTAGCAAAAAACCCTGTACTGAAAAAGAATGAAGAAATGCTAGCAAAAGAAAAGGAGGGGGAACAGTGGAACAAAGGGAAAGGCTATCACAAATATAAGGTACCAGAAAAGTTTTTTTTATTACTTCAAGATAATAACTAAATAAGAATCTTTAAAGCAATGAAGATAGAAAAAATATCCTGCTCTGTTTCTTCTAAAAATATGGAAAAACTCATTTCACATAAACATGAACAAAAATAATTATGGGCAAATCTGATACAAATTATTTTTTAAAGGAGGGGAAAAATAAAGGTACACAAGAAAGAAAATTCCACAACATTGTCACATAATATTTGAATAAAAAACTTAAAATTTTAGGAAAACAATAAAAAGCTATGCAAGAACACAGAATCAGAATGAGAGAGACTCAGTAAGGAGATTACTAGAGAAAGGAAAGTTTTGAGAGGAGGATGAGAAAACTCAATCAAAACTAGAAATGCAAGAAAAATAATTGTTTTCAAAAATGAAAACTAAAACAGAAGGCATGTACAGCAAATAAACACTATGGATAACATAATAAGAGGAATATAAGATGAAAACAAGAAAAAAATTAAAATAATTTTTTAAAAAACTTAAGCAGCATTTAGAAGTGTTAGCTATAGAAGATATATATATCTATATACATAGATATATATTTTGAGTCCCTAAAGAAGAAATATGAAGTAATAAAATAAAAGAAATACTAAAATCTGTAAGTTAAGAAATATTTCCAGGAAAATAAACTTTGAAATTATATGTTACAAAATTTCATGATGCACACAAGAAAATTGATGCAGAAAAATTAATACCAAGACATAGGCTAGGGGTGGTGGCTCATGTCTGTACTTCTAGCACTGTGGGAGGCCAAAGAGGGTGGATTGCTTGAACTCAAGAGTTTAAGGTCACCCTGAGCAAAAGCAATATCCTGTCTGTACTAAAAATATTTTTTAATATTAGCCAGATGTTGTGGCAGGCAACTATAGTCCCAGCTATTCAGGAGGCTGAGGCAAGAGGATCACTTGAGACCAAGAGTTTGAGGCTGTTATGAGCTATGATGATGCCATGGTACTCTAGCCAAGGTGACGGAGTAGGACTCTGTCTCAAAAAAAAAAAAAACAAAAACCAACCCAAGACATATCTTAGTCAATCTATATGACATTAAAGAAGAAACAAATTCTTTGGGCATACAGGCAGAAACACTTATAAATAAAATATCCCTTACAAAGAAAATAAAACCATATTACCATTAGATATCTTTAAGAACAACTCTTAATTTAAGTCTAGAAATCAATAATAAGAACTTTAGAAACAGTACAAAAATATGAAAATTAAATAACATGCTCCTCAATGAATACTGTGCTAATGAAGAAAATAAGAATGAAATGTAAAAATTTCTTGAAACAAATGAAAATGGAAGCATAACATCTCCAAACCTAGGGGATATAGCAAAAGCAATGCTAAAAAGGTAGTTTGTAGCAGTAAATGCCTCACCAAAAAAGTAGAAAGATTTCAAAAAACAACTTAAGAATGTACCACAAGGAACTAGAAAAGCAAGAACAAACCAAACCCAAAATTAACAGAAAGAAAGAAATAATATAGATCAGAGCAGAACTAACAGAAATAGGAGGTGTAAACAAAATACAAAGGAAAAAAGAAACTAAAATTGTTTTTTTAAAAAATATAAACCAAACCCTTAGCTAGGCTAATAAAAAAGACTTAAATAAATACAATCATAAATAAAAGGAAGATATTACAACTGGTACCACAAAAACACACACAAAAAATTATAGAATATTATGTACAAAAATACACTAAAAAAATTGAAAAGCCTCAAGGAAATGAATACATTCAGAGTATGACTTAACAAGATTGAGCCAAGAGGAAATAGAACAACTGAACAGACAAATAATAAGTAATGATATTGAATCAGTATTAAAAAGCTTCTCAGCCAGAAAGCCCAAGACTGGATAGCTTAACAGATGAATTCTAACAAGAATTTAAAGAAGAGCCAACACTAATTCTTCTTAAACTATTCCACAAATTGAAACAGAGAAAATTCTCCCTAACTCCTTCTACAAGGCCTGCACTATGCTGATACCAACACTAGACGAGAATGCAATGAAACTAAGAAAGGCCAATGACATTGATGCAAAAACCTTCAATAAAATGCTAGTAAACTGAATCTAACAACACAGAAAAAAAGATAACACACTATGATAGAGTGGGATTTATCCAGGAATGCAAGGATGGTTCAACATACACAAATCAATGTGTGATACATCAAATCAACATAATGAAGGGGAAAAAAAAACATATAATCTCAATAGCTGCAGAAAAGAATTTTATAAAATCTAATATCCAATATCCCTTCTTAATAAAAACTCTCACTCAATAAGTTAGGAATATAATGAAGATGCCTAATCATAATAAAAGCCATATATGACATTCCCACAACTAACATCATACTGAATGGGGAAAAACTGAAAGCCTTTCCTCTAAGAATGGGAAGAAGATAAGGATGCCCACTTTCACCAATCTTATTCAACATTGTACTGGAAGTCATACAGCAATCAGGCAAGAGAAAAAAAGAAAAGATATTTAGATTGGAAAAAAAGGAAGTAAATTGTCCCTCTTTGCAGACAATATGATCTTATGTATAGAAAGACTTAAAAGCTTCCACCAAAAAGTCTTAGAATTGATATGAATTCAGTAAAGTTGCAGAATATAAAGTCAACATACAAAAATCAGTAGCGTTTCTATACACCAATAATGAGCACCAAGAAAGCAATTCCATTTAAATCACTTTAAAAAAACCCATAGGAATAAAGTTAACCAAGCAGGTAAAAGAACTCTACAATAACAACTACAAAATACTAATGAAAGAAATTGAATAGGACCCAAATGAAAAGATGTCCCATACTCATAGATAAGATGAATTAATATTATTAAAATGATAGCACTACCCAAAGCAAATTAAAGATTCAATTCTCCCTATCAAAATACCAAAGGAATTTGTCACAGGAATATCAAAAACAATTCTAAAATTTATATGAAACCACAAAAGGCCCTGAATTGCCAAAGCAATACTGAGCAAAAGGAAAAAATAGAGAAGCATTATACTATCTGACTTCAAAATATACTACAAAGCTATAGTAACCAAAACAGCATAATATTGGCATAGAATGAGACACACAGACCAAGCATGACAAAATTAGTATGTAATTCAAGGGGCATTAAAATGATTTTTAAAATTTAAGGTCTCCACATTTTCCAGAGGGTGAAGTTATCAATTATCTTTTTTGGTAGCCAATTTCAAGCTACCAAAGTGACATCACTGAACAGTGAGTTGGAAATAAATTTGCACAATCAGCTTGTTACAAGCCAGTACAAGAGCCAGCTCCAGCATACTACCAGGTTAGAGTCATTTGAAGGCTTCTTCCCCCATTTATCTGGCATCTAAATGTGGAAAGCTAAAACTGCTGGGGATTCTATATCCATTTGGCCCCTCACATATCTAGCTTGAGCTTCTTCATAGTACAACAGTCTCAAGGTGGTCAGAAATCTTTCATGGTGGCAGGCTTCCCCAAAAACCAGTTTTCTCAAAGACCAACACAGACTGTAAGACTAATTATGACCAGCTTCAGAAACCCCAGAATGTCACTTTCAACACTAAGATTAGTCAGCATTTAAAGGGAGGAAAATGAGACTTTGCTACTCAATATGAGAGTAGCAAATAATTTGTAGGCATATTTAATATCCCGCAATACCAAATGGTTTAAAATGAAAGGGTAGAAAAAGGGCATCTCCTGCAAAAACAAAGAAGGTAAACTAATCATCATAATTAATAGAAAAAATACTTTTTTATTAAATCATAAAGACATAGATCATATATACATTAATGCATTTATGGGGTACAATGTGCTAATTTCATATAGAATTAGGAATGCTTATATCACATTGATTAAAATATACCTCATCTTGTTTACTTAGTTATTGTGTTAAGATATTTATACTTTATACTAATAGATCCAACATGTACCCTTGCATTATGCACCATTGGTGTGATCCCACCATTCACCCTCCCTCTATCTGACCTCCATCCTCCATTCCATCCCCCCTCCTTCCTCCTTCTTCTTGGGCCATAGTTGTGATCTATTCTTCATATGAAAGTGTGAGTGATTGTAAATTGGTTTCATGATAGTACTGAGTACAATGGGATATTCTTTCTTCCATTCTTGAGATACTTTACTAAGAAGGGTATGTTCCAGCTCCATCCATGTAAATGTAAAAGAGGTAAAGTCTCCATCTTTTTAAAGGCTGCATAATATTCCATGGTATACATATACCACAATTTATTAATCCATTCATGGGTCGATGGGCACTTGGGCTTCTTCCATGACTTTGCTATTATGAATTGAGCTGCAATGAAAAATCTGGTGCAAATATCTTTGTTATAAAGTGATTTTTGGTCTTTTGGATATACACTTAGTAGAGGAATTGCAGGATCAAATGGCAGGTCTACTTTTAGATCCCTGAGTATTCTCCATATTTCTTTCCAAAAGGGACGTATTAGCTTGCACTCCCACAAGCAGTGCAGAAGTGTTCCCTTTTCTCTACATCCACGCCAATATCTGTAGTTGTGGGATTTTGTTATGTGAGCCAGTCTTGTGGGAGTTAGATGATATCTCAAAGTGGTTTTGATTTGCATTTCTCTGTTGATTAAAGATGATGAGCATTTTTTCATGTGTCTGCAGGCCATGCACCTATCTTCTTCAGTGCAGTTTCTGTTCAAGTCCCTTACCCACAATGAAATGTGATAACTTGTTCTTTTCTTATTAATAATCTATTAATAATCTCTCTGTTTCTTGTTATCAAACCTTTGTCAGAAGCATCACCTGAAAATATCCTCTCCTATTCTAGGGCTGTCGGCTTGCTTTACTTACTGTGTTCTTGGCTGTGCAGAAGCTTTTTCATTTGATCAGATCCCAGTAATGTATTTTTGGTGTTGCTTCAATTGCCTGGGGGGGGTCCCCCTCATAAAGTGTACTCCCAGGCCAATTTCTTCAAGTGTTTCTTCTGCACCCTCTCCAAGAATCTTTATAGTTTCATGTCTTAAGTTTAAATCTTTTATCCAGTAAGAGTCAATTTTTGTTAATGGTGAAAGGTGTGAGTCCAGTTTCAGTCTTCTACAAGTCACCAGCCAATTCTTCCAGGACCATTTGTTAAATAGGGAATCTTTCCCCCAATTTATATTTTTGATAGGCTTATCAAAGATCAAATGACAATAAGTAGCTGGGTTCATCTCTTGGTTTTCAATTCTGTTCCATACATCTACCTCTCTATTTTTGTGCCAATACTATGCTGTTTTGATCACTATAGATTTATAGTATAGTTTGAAGTCTGGTAGTGTGATTCCTCCTGATTTGTTTTTATTTCTGAGTAATGTCTTGGATATTTGAGGTTTTTTCTGGTTCCATATAAAACGAAGTACTATTTTTTTCCAGATCTTTAAAGTATGACAGTGATGCTTTGATAGGGATTGCATGAAACTTGTAAATTGCTTTGGGTAATATGGACATTTCAGATGATATAATTTTATACCTGGAAAATCCCAGGGACTCACCACAAAACTCTTAGAAGTGATCAAGGAACACAGTAGCATCTCAGGATACAAAATCAATACTCACAAATCAGTAGCTTTTATATATACCAATAATAGTCAAGCCAAAAAAAAGTCAAGGACTCGATTCCCTTTACAGTTGTGCCAAAGAAAATGAAATATTTGGGAATTTACCTAACAAAGGATATGAAAGATCTCTATAAAGAGAATTATGAAACTCTGAGAAAAGAAATAGCTGAAGATGTTAACGAAAGGAAAAACATACCATCCTCGTGACTAGGAAGAATCAACATAATTAAAATGTCCAGAAAAAATACTTTAAAGCAAAACCAAAAATCAGAAATAATTATGAAGAAGGTAAATTTATAAGAATGAAATGTTCTATTTACTTGGAAAATATATACAAATGTATATTTTAGAGACAGAGGTTTTACCATGCTGCCTAGGATGGTCCCAAACTGCTAGGCTCAAGTACCCTCCTGGCTCAGCCTTCCAAAGCACCAGGACCACAGTTATCAGCCATCTCACTCAGCTAAGGAAAATATATTAATTCTATATTTGTATGCACCTAATAATATAGCTTCAAAATAAATAAAGCAGGCCAGGCACACTGGCTCAAACCTGTAACCCTAGGACTCTGGAAGGCCAAGGTGGATGGATTGCTTGAGCTCAGGAGTTCAAGACCAGCCTGAGCCAGAGCAAGACCCCATCTCTAAAAATAGCTGGGCATTGTGGCAGGTGCCTATCGTCCCAGCTACATGGGAGGCTAAGGCAAAAGAATCACTTGAGCCCAAGAGTTTGAGGTTGCTGTGAGGTTGCTGTGAGCTATGACTCCACAGCACTCTACCAAGGGTGATAGACTCTACCTCAAAAAGAAATAAAATAAAACAAAATAAATAAAGCAAAAAATGAATTGTTATGGATTTTAACATATCTCTGCCAATAACTGATATAGTAGGCAACTGTTTTAAATAGTAAGAATATAGATTGTAATTGTTGTTAGCCAGAGCCAGGGCGGTTCTGGGCTTCTGCTGCCGGGGGGTGCCCGAGTTGCAGGAGCCGCCCGCCCCCCGCCGCCTGCCGGCAGGACTGCACACCTGCCCTCCCTCCCTCCCTGTCCTGCCGCCCTGGGAGCTCCCCGACGGTCGCCGCGGGGCCCGGGACTCGCAGGATTCTCCCTCCTTCCTACCCGGGCTAGGGCGGCGGCGGCAGCGGGGGCGGTGGAGACCATCACAGGAGGAGGCAGCTGCTGCAGGGCCGAATCCTAATGTACCTGGCTAGCTGGTGGTGAGCAGGGGCTCTGGGGCCAACATGGTGGGCTCCCCAAGGAAACCCCTTTGAAACCAATGGATGCATTCACAGGCTCAGGTCTCAAGAGGAAGTTTGATGATGTGGATGTGGGCTTATCTGTTTCCAACTCAGATGACGCGATCTCCAGCAGTGACAGTGCTGACAGCTGCAACATCCTCAATCCTCCTACAACTGCCAGCTTCACACCGACATCCATCCGGAAGCGGCAGCAGCAGCTGCGGAGGAAGAACGTGCGCTTTGATCAGGTGACTGTATATTACTTTGCCCGGCGCCAGGGTTTCACCAGCGTGCCCAGCAGGGTGGTAGCTCTCTGGGCATAGCCCAGCACCATGACTCTCTACGCAGCTACACACTCTGTGAGTTTGTTCAAGAGCAGGAGGTGAATCATCGAGAGATTCTTCGTGAGCACCAGAAAGAAGAGAAACTCCATGCCAAGAAAATGAAGCTGACCAAGAATGGGACAGTGGAGTCTGTGGAGGCTGACGGCCTGACATTGGATGACACGTCGGATGAAGATACTGATGTGGAGAATGTGGAGGTGGATGACTACTTCCTCCTGCAGCCTCTGCCCACCTGCTGAGGACGTCTGGGGTCCACCGCATTGATGCTGAGGAGAAGCAAGAACTTCGAGCCTTCCACCTATCACGGGAAGAGTGTGGTTCTGCCTGTCGACTATACTGTGACCCAGAAGCATGCGACTGTAGCCAGGCTGGGATTAAATGCCAGGTGGATCGCATGTCCTTCCCCTGTGGCTGCTCCCGAGAAGGCTGTGGAAACGTGGGTGGGCGCGCGCATTGAGTTTGACCCCATCCGGGTCCGGACTCATTACCTCCACACCATCACTAAGCTGGAGCTGGAGGGCAAGCGGCAGGGGAGCCACCCGGCAGGCCCGGGTGAGGAGCCTTCATCCCCTGCCGGCTGTAGCCTGACAACAGCACAGACCTCTCAAGAAGGAGACAGCGTTGATGCATTTGCAGAGTGCAGAGGAACTGGAGCAGCTTAAGACGGAGGAGGATGCCAGTGGCTCTAGCGCCAGCCTGGACTCAAGCATTGAGAGCCTGGGCGTGTGTATTCTGGAGGAGCCCCTTGCTGTTCCCAAAGAGCTGTGCCCGGGCCTTACAGCCCCCATTCTCATTCAGGCTCAGCTGCCCCCAGGCTCCTCAGTCTTGTGTTTTGCCAAGAACTCAGACCACCCAACTGCCTCCACTGTGAACAACCCGTCCTATTTGAACAGTGGGCCCTTGGTCTGTTATCAGGTGGAGCAGAGGCCAGTCTTGGGAGTGAAAGGAGAGCCTGGTGCAGAAGAAGGCCTAGCCTCTTTCCCCAAAGAGAAGAATCTGAGTGTCTTCTCTCTCCCTGTTACCTCGCTGATGGCTTGAGCACCACAGACCCAGCTGCTCTCTGTAAATCAGAGGTGGGGAAAACATCCACTCTGGAAGCACTACTGCCTGAGGATGTAACCCTAAGAAGCCTGAGAATGAAGACTTTCGCCCCTCTTGGTCCTCCTCAAACCTCTCCTTCCGCAGGGACAGTGGAGAGGGCTGTGGGGTGGAGACCTCACAGTAGAGAGAGGATCGGCCCCCCCGAAGATCCTTCCCTAGAACTCCCTCTGGCAGTGTGAGTGAGGATGGAGATCCTGCCTCTTACTCATTCTCTATTCCTTTATTTTATCCAATGGCATTTCAAAACAAAACTGTAGAAGCAGCTGCTTCTCCCATGTTATTTTATTGAGGTGTTTGGGGAATGGTGGGAAAAGATTGTACAGGTATTTTTTAAAAGGGAAACAGTACCGAGGAGACCAGTCTCAGCGTGATCTGGGGATAGGGTCTTGAAGTAGAGGAGGGTGCCTGCATAGTGCTGAATACTGAGCTTTATGGGCTATTATAACAAAAAACTAAGATCTCACAGGAGAAGCTGGGTAATTCAAGCAGCTATTCCTCATGTAAGGACCAGAACATGAGAATTTGAACAGCATGGCAAAGTCCCTTCTCCTGTCCTGAGCTCCAGGTGGGGACAAGCTTATGTTTCTCAGTGGTTATTCAAATATCTTGTGTTAATATATCTTTTCTTTTTCTTTTTTTTCTTTTTTTTTTTTTAGAGAGAGACAGAGTCTCATTTTATCACCCTCGGCAGAGTGCTGTGGCATCAAAGCTCACAGCAACCTCCAACTCCTGGGCTTAGGTGATTCTCCTAAGCCTCCTGAGTAGCTGGGACTATAGGTGCCAGCCACAACACCTGACTATTTTTTGTTGCAGTTTGGCCGGGACCAGGTTCAAACCTGACATGCTCAGAATATGGGCGGTGCCCTACCCACTGAGCCACAGTTGCCGCCCAAGTTGGTATATTTCTTTTTGCAGTTTTTGGCCAGGGCTGGGTTTGAACCCACCCCCTCCAGTATATGGGGCCGGCACCCTAAACTCCTTGAGCCACAGGCACCACCCCATGTTGATGTATCTTAATACCACAATGGGAAATGTCACCTGGTCAAACCTAGAGGAAGGAGTAGAAGGGTCTCTGCTTCTGTACAAAAACCTCAAAGATTTATAAAAGTTTAATCTGTCTTTAAAAAAAAAAAAAAAGAAGAAGAAGAAGAATATAGATTGTAACTACATAACTAATCAAATTAACTCTGCACCCAGTAATTGCATCATACACAATACAATCAACCAAACATAGAACATCCACAAAAACAAAACCATATGTTACGGCAACAAGCAAGTTCCCACAAATCTGAAAGATTAAAACCATACAGTACATAGTTCCAGCCACACTGAATTTTAATTTAAAAAATTAAAGTAATGTAACATTTTTATATGCTTAAAAATTAAGAAATATACCAATAGATCAAACTTTTAAAAAAATATAACAAATTGTAAAATACTTACAACCAAAAGAGTTGTGGAAATGCTACATATAATATCTGATGAGACACGAAAACATTAATTAGATAGAAATGGATTACTTTAAAGCACATAGTAGAAACAAAAAACTAAGATATAATGACCTAAGCATTTAAGAAGTTAGGGGAAAAGTTAAAATAAACAGAAAGTAAATGCAAGGAAATAAAACTGAAAGAAATTAAGTTTTCTCCTCATATACAATGCAAAATTCTTATATTAACTCATTTCAATCCCTTTTAAGTCACATTATTTTGTCACATTTTAAACATCACAAGAGATTATTCTAATCATTTATGCAATTAACATTCTTTTAAACAAGCATACAAAAACCACCTCAATAAAGCCAAAAGTGGATTCTTTAAAAGAACAGATAATAATGACTACCTCTGGTATAGTTGATTTAGGAAAAGAGACAAGAGTAAAAATGATATTAAGAATGGAAAAAGAAATATCACTATATAGAAAGGGTGGACATATTACTGAGAATTTAGATTAAATGGGAAAATCCCTGGAAATATTTTATCTACCATAGCTGACTCAAGAGTAAACTAAACTCTGAATAGTCCTTTGACTATTAAGAAAATTAAATCTGTAATCAGAATTATTCCCACCAATAAAAATGCCAGTACATTCTTCAAAGTTCTGCAATCAAATAAGAAATAATTCAAAGATTACATAAACCAGAAGCACAAGAAGGGGAAAGTGTTCCGAGAGCTTGTTTCTTGAGGTCCCCTTATTTGTAGATTGGAGAAAGAAAGGCTATATGATTCCTGTGAAGAATCAGGGTCAGGGTGATTCTTATTGGGCTTTTAGTTCAACTGGTACTTTCTGAAGGACAGATGTTCTGGACAACTGGCAAACTTGTCTCACTGGGTGAGCAGAACCTGTTGGATTACTCTCTGCTTCAAGACAATAATGACTTCAATGATGGCTTGATCGACTATGTCTTTGAATATATTAAGAAAAATTGAGGCCTTATCCACATGTGGCAAAGGATGAAACCTATAAATACACATCTGACTACTCTGTTGTAAATGACACTGGTTTCATGGACATCTCTATTTGAGAAAAGTTTCTGATGAGAGCAGTGGCTACCATGAGGTCCATCTCTGTTGCTATTGATGCAGGCCATGTGTCCCTCTAGTTCTATCAATCAAGCATTTATTATGAACCAAACTGTAGTAGCAAAAGCCTGGATCACAATGTCCAGGTCATTGGCTATGGCTTTGAAGGAGCATATTCGAAAAACAATGAATATTGGCTCATCAAGAATAGCTGGGGTCAGCCTGGCATGGTGGCTCACATCTGTAATCCTAGCACTCTGGGAGGCCCAGGCAGGTAGATTGCTTGAGCTCAGTAGTTAGAGACCAGCCTGAGCAAGAGCAAGACCCCATCTGTAAAAATAAAAAAAAAACAATAACTAGGATCCAGAGTGGGGCTGGAATGGCTAGGAAAAAAATAGCAAAAAAGAAAGACAACCACTGTGGAATAACCACAGCAGCCAGCTATTCCACTATGTGAGCTGATGACCAGTGAAGAGGAAAGACTTAAGGATGGCATGTCTGGAGAATTTTATCTTAAAGCTGGCTGAACCCTTACTATGTAAGATAAACACTTGAATCATGGAGGATCCAAGTTGTGATTTGAATTCTGAGACATTTTTACAAGCATAAAATGTTTCCACTACTTTAATTACTATTTATAAATAGCTTTATTTCAAAGACTCATTGCTTAATTCTAAAACTCTTGAATTGTCGCTTTTTAAAAAAAACATAAAACTTTACCTTTCAAAATAAATTTTAATTCATTATAAAAACTTAAAGTTTAAAAATGAGAAAATTTTAAAATGCAAACAAAACATCAAAAGATATTTGTCAAGAGATGCAAACAAAACATATGATAACATTCGACCTTAATCCTAATTTTTAAAAATTCATGCTAAACAGGCTGGCACCCGTAGCTCAGTCAGTAGGGTGCTGGCCACATATACTGAGGCTGGCAGGTTCGAACCCGGCCCTGGCCTGCTAAATAACAATGAAAATTGCAACAAAGAAATAACCTGGCACTGTGACAGGCGCCTGTAGTCCCAGCTACTTGGGAGGCTGAGGCAAGAGAATCCGCTTAAGCCTAAGAGTTTGAGGTTGCTGTGAGCTGTGACATCATGGTACTCTACCCAGGGCAACAGCTTGAGACTCTGTCTCAAAAAAAAAAAAAATTCATATTAAACAATAACAGAAGGGAACATTTTTAATGTAATTTTACTGGAAAAATTCATTGGAAATGAAATATTTAAAGTATGATACTTTTAAATATCCTGTATCTGCAAATAAGTCTAATGAAGTATTTGAAAGACTGTTATGGAAGAAATTATGACACTCTGTACAGAAACATTGGAGGAAACATTGGAGAGGACCTAAATGAAAAGAAACTTATGCCATGTTTATTAATTGGCAGATGCCTGTTTTAAAGATGTCAGTTCCCCCAAAAGTGATCTATAAATTCAATGCAATCCCAACCAAAATTCCACTAGAATTTTTTTGAGAAAATTTAAAAATTGAATATAAACTTCAAATGAAATTGTGGGAAAAAATGCCAAGTCTTGGATAAGATCAAAGTGAAAAGACTTATCAAGTCTTATTTTAAAACTATCATAATTAAAACAAATAGTACTTATGATGCTGCTGTAAAACAAAGAGATTAGTAGAATCAAATAGACCAACAACAAATAGTCCTACGTAAAAATGAACACTATAAATGTGAAGGCAGTGACACTACAAAGTGGTAAAGAAAAGACAGATTTTTTCCCAAAAATGTTGCCAGAGCAATATCTATCTATACATATATGGGAAAAATAAAACTGGACATCTCCCTTGTATAATATATAAAAATCCACTCTAGAGAGATTAGAGAACAAGATATAAAAGACAAAAAGCATAAAACCTCAGAACATACATGCAATATAGGAAAATATATTCATCAGCTTAGAGTAGATATGTATTTCTTAAAGCAGAAACCAAAAAAACATCAATCAAAAGTTTTTAAATATAAATGCAAGCTAATACATTCCTTTTGGAAAGAAGTTTGGAGAACACTCAGGGATCTAAAAGTTGACCTGCCATTGGATCCTGAAATTCCTCTACTAGGAGTATATCCAAAAGACCAAAAATTACTTTGCAAAAAAGATATTTTCACCAGATTATTCAATGCAGGTCAATTCATAATAGCCAAGTCATGGAAGAAGCCCAAGTGCCCATTGACCCATGAAGAGATTAATATATAAATTGTGGTATATGTATACCATGGAATACTATGCAGCCTTAAAAAAGATGAAGCCTTTACCTCTTTTATGTTTACATGGAGGGATCTGGAACATATTCTCTTGAGTAAAATGTCTCAAGAATGGAGGAAAAAGTATCCAATGTACTCAGTCCTTCTATGAAACCTACTTATATTTACTTATACTTTCTTATGAAAGATAGAACACAACGATAGCCCAGGATGAAGGAGAGAATTGGAGTGGGAAGGAAGGGGATGGGGAGGTTTGACAGAGGGAGTGTAAAAGGCGGGACCACACCTATGGTGCATATGATAAGGGTACAAATCAAATCAAGTGTACAACATAGATGTTTTGGCACAATAATCAGGTAAATGAGGTGAAAGCTATGTTGATTGGTTTGATCTAACCACATCAGATTGTATTAAAAAAAATCAGCATATTGTACCCCATATATGCATGAATGTATTCATGATCTATGTGTATTTGACTTAATAAAAATATAAATAATTTAAAAAATAATATATATTATATATATATATATTAAACAACAATAAAATTAAATTTTTTGGTCATCAAAATAAGCCACATAAAGGGGGAGAGAAATCCACATGATGGGAAAAGTGTATGTACACTACCTGTATACAAGATCTAACAATTAAGTTCAAAACTCATCCTAGGAAAAATGCTACATACCTCATTGCTGAATATTACTATGGTCACTTCCAAAGTACTCCCCTTGAATAGGTATGCCCTAATCCCAGTCTCTAGCCCATCCTTCAAAGCAATTTTGGTACTCTTTTTCTGGAATGCCCATCAGCACTGTCCTCATATTAACCTTTATGTATTGAATGTCATCAAAATGTCTTCTTTTCAATATTTCCTTTTCTTCAGGGAAAGAAAAAAGTCACTGAAGACAAGATGAGGTGAGTAGGGATGGTGTTCCAATATAGTTATGTGTTTACTCGCTAAAAACTCCCTCACAGGTAGTGTCATTCAGTTGGTGCGTTGTCATGATTCAAGAACCATGAATCATTGGCAAAAAGTTCAGGTCATTTTCGTCTAACATTTTCATGCAGTCTTTTCAGCACTTGCAAACAGTAAACTTGGTTAGCCATTTGTTCAGTTAGTAAAAATTCATAATGAATAATCCCTCTGATGTCAAAAAAAGGGTTAGCAACATCATTTTGGCTCTGATGGATTGATGGAACTTTTTTTGTCATGGAGAATCAGCTGACTTCCACTGTGCACTTTGACACTTTGTTTCAGGGTCATATTGGTTTACTCTTGTTTCATCACCCTAGCATAACCCAAAACATTGTCTTGCCTCTCCAAAAGGTCTTAACAAACTTCAGCTCTCCTTTGCTTTTGTTCATTGGTGAGCTCCTTTGGGACCATTTTTGCACATACCTTCCTCATGCCAAGATTTTCAGTTAAGATTTTCCTAAATGTTTCTCTACTGATATTTACTTGGTCCTCTATGGTTCTTCGAGTCTGCTGATGATTTTGATGTACAATTTGATTTGATTTCATTTCCACTCTTTCCAATTTTAACAAGAAATTTAAGGTTTGTTCATTGTTCTAATTCAAGCCCTGACATTCTCATGACAGCATACAAAAACACGCAACAACAATAATGAACACCACTCAACAAGACACTGCCACACATTGACACAAACACAGCTGTGAGACACTGATATATGAGCTTATTGAGATGTTTGTATAGTGCTGTTAATATAAGTGCACAGTGGCAAGTTCATAAACTTAAGTGTCAGATCTCGTATATTATCAGCAATGAACTTGATCCAGAAATTTTAAAATAGAGTCCTAATAATCAGTAAGAAAAAGAGATTGCAGTGTATAAGTCATCAAAAACTTTAACAGGCATTTCATAAGATGTCCAACAAACTACTAAACACAAGAAAAGATGTTCAACCTCATTAGAGATATATGAATTAAAACCACAATGAGATGCCATTGCACATTCACCAAATTTAAAAACCCAACTAAAGCAAGTATTAGAGAAAAGTAGAACATAAACTTTAATATATTATAGGTAGAAGTGAAAAAAATTGGAAAAGGCTTTAATATCATATAGTAAAGCTGAAAGTATATATATACCCCATGGTCCACCAAATCCAATACTAAATTTCTAACTTAGA
This sequence comes from Loris lydekkerianus, assembly GCA_963574355.1. Taxonomy (NCBI): domain Eukaryota; kingdom Metazoa; phylum Chordata; class Mammalia; order Primates; family Lorisidae; genus Loris; species Loris lydekkerianus. Next base: position 16,613 of record CAUYPK010145476.1, read on the forward strand.
GGAATGTATGCCATGTGCACCAGTAGGTACATATAAGAAAGACTGTTCATAAAACCAAAGATCAAAAATAGACAAGATATTAAACAATCCTAAACAAATCATGGTATATTAATTCAATGAGCTATTTTAGAAGAATGAAAGATGAATAAATTATAGCTATATTCAACAACATGAGAAAAAAAAAACTTATATTGGGTGAAATAATAAGCCACAAGAGAATACACCATTTAAAATTCCATTTATACTAAGTTCAAAAATAGACAAATCTAAACTATCTGACCTAAAGAAATTATTACAGTCAAGCAAGTAGTTACCTTTGAGAAACTAGAAAGGTTGTGATAAAGAAGAAATCTATAGAGAGATTCTGTAGTACCAGAAACATTCTAATTCTTTAACATTACAGCATATTTGACTTATATATATTTATTAAATTATACTATGTGTTTAATTGCCTTCCAGGATGTTATATTTCACACCATCAAAATCTTAAAATAAAGAGATAACTGGAAAAAGAAAGTTCATGTTACTGAAAACAAAACTATATTAAAACCTTTAAATTAAAAGACAGAAGGTATTAAATATTAATTTGATCAAATACTCAAAACCATATAAGTAAAACAGGGAGCAACAATACAAAATAACTAATAAACCTTGAGTTAAACAGAAGATATATAATCACATATATCATGCATTGTACTATACTTGAATGATCTAAATTATTTAATAAAAAATAGGAATTATATTAAGTTTTTTTTTTAAGTAAAATTCATCTATATATTTTAAAGTAATGAATAAAGGTTGAAATAATACAGGAATGGTCAAATAGATACCAAGCAAATTTGAATTTTGTCAATAGAAAGTTTGTCAATATTAATAACACATTATGTAGAATTTAAAACTAAACAAACAGAACAGAGATACTATCCAATGATATAAGATAATGTATAAACTTCTATTTTGTCCTTCCATGATAAACAGTCATAAAACCACACGAGATATAAAGGACTGTTTTCAGATGATAGGTAAGGAAAGACTATGATCCAGGCTGGGCAGAGTGGCTCACACCTGTAATCCTAGCAGTCTGGTAGGCCGAGGCAGGTGGATTGCCTGAGCTCAGGGGTTTGAGACCAGCCTGAATGAGTGTGAGACCCTGTCTCTAAAAAATAGCTGGGCATTGTGGTGGGCACCTGTAGTCCCAGCTACTGGGAGGCTGACACAAGAGATCTCTTGAGCCCAAGAGTTTGAAGTTGCTGCAAGCTATGACACCATGGCACTCTACCAAGGACAACAAAGCGAGACTCTGTCTCAAAAAAAAAAAAAGGAAAGGAAGGAATGAAGGAAGGAAAAAAGGAGAAAGAGAGAGATTATGATCCCGCAAAAGAAGAAAAACAAATGAGATGAATCATAAGATCATCTCCATCTCACTATCTGGAGGCAATCTTTTAGAATGCAATGTAGGGAGAGGGAAAACAGAGCCCATTGACCTCACTGCAATGAAAAGGCAGAGATTAAAGTTCAGAAAGACCCAGGTAAAAGACAGCCATGTAATTCCAAGAAAATAAAAGACCCAGATAGATAAAATTTACAAATACAACCACAAGACTCCTGGAAGTCATCAAAAAATACAACAATGTCTCAGAATACAAAATCAATGTCCGCAAGTCAGTTGCCTTTGTATATGCCAATAACAGTCAAGACGAGAAGCTAATTAAGGACACAACTCCTTTCACCATAGTTCAAAAGAAAATGAAATACCTAGGAATATACCTAATGAAGGAGGTGAAGGACCTCCATAAAGAAAATTATGAAATCCTCAGAAAGGAAATAGCAGAGGATATTAACAAATGGAAGAACATATCATACTCATGGATGGGAAGAACCAACATTTGTTAAATGTAAAGTTTTTAAAGCAGCAGACAGTGTAAAAACTAATCAGAAAAACCCTAGAGTGGCTCTGCTAATATAAAAG
>CAUYPK010145480.1:0-59972 GCA_963574355.1 Loris lydekkerianus
CAATTACTATGTATCAATGTTTACATGGATGGAGTTGGAACATATTCTTCTTAGCAAAGTATCTCAGGAATGGAAGAAAAAGTATCCAATGTACTCAGCTCTACTATGAAGCTAAATTATAGCTTTCACATGAAGGCTATAACCCAATTATACCACAAGACTATGGGGAAAGGGCCAAGGAAGGGGAAGGGAGAGGGGAGGTTTTGGTGGAGGGAGGGTAATGGGTGGGGCCACATCTACGGTGCATCTTAGAATGGGTACAGGCGAAACTTACTAAATGCAGAATACAAATGCCTGCATACAGTAACTAAGAAAATGCCATGAAGGCTATGTTGAACAGTTTGATGAGAATACTTCAGATTGTATATGAAAGCAGCACATTGTACCCCTTGATTGCACAATATACACAGCTATAATTTAATGATAAAAAGAAAGAAAGAAAGAAAGAAAGAAAGAAAGAAAGAAAGAAAGAAAGAAAGAAAATCTGAAGCTAACAGAGGTTGGTTCGTGAGGTTTAAGGAAAGAAGCCATCTCCGTAACATAAAAGTACAAGGCAAAGCAGCAGGTGCTATTGCAGAAGCTATAGTAAATTATCCAAAAGATCTAGCTAAGAAAATTGATAAAGGTGGCTACACTAAAGAACATATGTTCAAGTAGATGAAATGGCCTTCACTGGAAGAAAATGCTATGTGGGACTTTTGTAACTATAGAGAAGTCAGTGTCTTTCTTTAAAACTTCAAAGGACAGGCTGACTCTCTTGTTAGTGGCTAATGCGGCTGATGACTTTAAGTTAAAGCCAATGCTCATTTACAGTTTGAAAATTCTAGAATCCTTAAGAATTACACTAAATCAGCTCTGCCTGTGCTCTATAAAGGGAACTACAAAGCCTGGCTGATAATACCTCTGTTTACCATATGGTGTACTGAACATTTTAAGCCCACTGTTGAGACCTCCTGCTCAGAAAAAAAAAAAAAAAAAAAGATTCCTTTCAAAATGTTACTGCTCATTAACAAGCACCTAGTCACCCAGAGCTCTGTTGGAGATGCATTAGGAGATTAATGTTGTTTTTCTGCAGTACATGGATCACCGATTAATTTAAACTTCAAGCCTTATTCTTTAAAAAATACATATTTTAAGGCTATAGCTGCCATAGAAAATGATTCGTCTTATGGATCTGAGCAAGGCAAATTGAAAACCTCTGAAAAGTTTTCACCATTCAAAAGGCCATTAAAGACATTCATAATTCATGAGATGAGATCAAAACATCCACATTAGCAGGTGCTCAAGACTTCATTGGCAGAAGTAATTGAAGATGTGGTAGAAATAGCAAGAGAACGAGAATTCAAACTGGAGCCTGAAGATATGACTTAATTACTGAACTCTCACAATAAAACTTGAAGGGATAAGGAGCTGCTTCTCATGAATAAGCAGAGACAGGCATTTTCTGTAATGGCATCTATTCCTGGTGAAGATGTGAACATTGTTCAAAAATGACAGCTGAAATTTAGAATATTACACAAATTTAATTATTAAAGAAGCAGCAGGGTTTTAGAGGACTGATTTTAATTTTGGGGGAAAAAGTTCTACTATTGCTAAATTCTTTCAAACAGAGAAATTTTTTGTGAAAGAGTCAATTGATGTAGCAAACATCGTCTTATTTTCAGAAATTGCCAGTCACCCCAACCTTCTGCCACCACCACTCTGATCAGTAAGCAGCCATTGACATCAAGACAAGAATCTCCATCAGTGAAAAGATTATGACTCAGTGAAGGCTCAGATAATCATTAGCATGTTTAGTAATAAAGCATTTTAAAATCATGTACACTATTTTTTTTTAGATATAAGACTTTTACACACTTAATAGAAAGGAGTATAGTGTAAACATATCTTTTATATTCCCTGGGAAATCAAAACATTTGTGTGACTCATTTTATTGAGATATTTGCATCATTACAGACGTCTGGAACCCACACTTTCTCTGAGGTGTGACTATAGAGTTGTGTGTCAGTGGTATAATAGATCATTCTTAGTGTTTAAGCTTTTGTTTAATAGCGCGAGGGCTCTTAAATATTCATGATATTTAACAATGGCATTTGCCTTAAAATTTTCTAAAACATTTCATGAAATACATAATGCTTTTGTATTTGTTTATTCAACCAAAGGCATTTAATGGGAACCTATGTTATATGTATCAGATGCTGAGCTCAGGGAAAAATCAGTTTCTCATTAAAGGAAAGGTACTCTTTTAGTCACCAACAGACATTTTCTAGTAATTTATATAGTCCCGTGGTTCCTCATTTGAGGTTAAAATGTTATCAGCAATCTTATATTTTTCATTAAGAGGGAAAAGGACATTGATTGGACCCTCTGAGATTCTTGCATTTTGACCTCTCCTTTTCCCCACCTTTGAAAGGACTGATTTTAATTTGGGGGGGAAAAGTTCTACTGGAACTTTTGAAATAATTATTTCTGAAAATCAACATTTCAGCTTTGTCTGTAAAGATTCTTTCTCAATAAGAAAAAATCCTGCCTCTCAGTCTGTTTTAAAATTATTTGAGTTACTTAACTCTCGTTTGTTCTCTGCCAGAAACAAAACCTACCTGTAATGTGAATAAAATATTCAGGACTTTGTCTTTTACTTTTTTTCAGCTATAATTAAGCATAAAGGATGGCTGTTGCAGCTGTTTACCAGTGTCCAGCTAATTAGCAAATAAAAAAGATGAAAGTGAATCTTTCAAATAGAATAACATTTTTTTTTTTAAAGCAGTTAACCCAGCTCATCCAATCTCGCTGTTCATTTTTTACGGCTTCTCTGAATTGGGCATCCCTCCTGGACTAAGTCTCAAGTGGGCTCTATTATAAAGTTAAGAAACACTGTCTCTGTATACCTATAAATACTGATGTGATTAAATAGCTTTGTGCATACATGTATTTTTTTTCTGAATGGCAATTCATAAATAAATCTTTGTGTTAAGAGTTTATATATTAAGTGGAATCTAGGGACCTTGAGTAAAGCAGCCCTCCTATTTAGTATGTCATAGGAAAGCCACTAAAGGGAAGAGGACTCTTTCAGAGCCAAATAATTAGTTGGAGGATCTATTTAAAAAAGAGGGAATCTAGTTTCTGTCATCTTTTTCCTGGCAAAATGAATACATCAAAAATATACACAGCCAGGGGAACTCAGCTCATGGTATTTTCTTTACTCGAATGGATATGTTTTCTGGGCCTCAATTTTTCTAGTTGTAAAATGAAAAAGAAGGAGAAAATGTGGTCTCAGCTCCCTTCCAGCTGCTGCATTGTATCTGTCAGTATCAGAGTCTTGGGCAGAAATCAGGCTTGGACAATCAGAAGTCAGGCTGTGATAAACTGGTGAAGCAGCTCTGCAGACTTCTGACAGCCACCTGTTAAATCTCAGGGAATATTGTGAGCCCAATGTTAAACACAGCCATAATAAAAATTAAAGTATACAAACTTATAATTCAGTAAATTTTATCTCAAATGGAAATAAATTTTCAAAGTTCTTCCATTTTAATTATTTTCCTACCTTTTACTATTAGTTATGTTCTTGAGGTTATTTACACTGTATGTGCCTGTACTGTGGGACTGACTATACAGGTGTCCCAAAAGTTGACCCTGAAGTCACCATCCCTGGGGAAAATGAGAAATTATAGCTAAATGTACCTTTACAAATTATTCATGACATTTTACAAAATATTTTCAAAATAGTCTCTGTGTGTTGGCCACCTCTATGTACAATTTTGTAATTTAACAGGCACTGAGATTTAGAAAGCAAATCCACATAAAATAACCTAAAGCTATTTACAGGAGACTTGAGTCTTCACCATTAACCTGGGATCCAGGGATTCAAAAATGAAGTAAATATTGCTTCTGTCCTTAAAGAGCAAGTAGTCTGAAGAAGCAGCTTATATACGCAAACGATTAAACATAATAAAGTATTATTGTTGTTAAAGTGTATCTGTAAAGTGCTATGGGGCCTCACATGAAAAGCGTATTAATTTTTCCCACAGGATCATGAGATTGTTGTTCTCATTAATTAATAATAGACTCAAATATAGAAACATGACTTTAGAATTTTTTAATTAGAAAGTTTATTGCATTAATCTATAACTCATTTGGCGATATAAATGACAATGTAGACTAATACTGATGCAAGTTTATCATCTTTGGAAAATAGAGATATCTCAACACAGAAAGCACTTTGTTTGCTACAACCAAGTAAATCCTATTGTATTTTGATTTTTTTCCTTTTAAAAATATATTCTGCAGTTCATTCATATCAAAGTGAAGCCTAGACTAAATATGAAACTAGAATAAGCAGACCCAATGTTAGGACACCGTTATTAACAGGACTCACAAGGGCAGTTTGCTGTACATCTTTAGTTAACAGACAAGCACGCGTCCTTACCCTGTGATTTGCACTTGCATTTCTATGTACACGTCCATCATATAAAGCCTTTAAGAACATAGTATCTCTTAAATATTCAGTTTGAATAAAAAAAGAGATTTCACCCAGAGAAAATTCGTTATTAAAAAAAAAAAACCCTTAAAACCAATTGCTTTCTGATTTTGTCTTATTTTAAGCATAAAATGGACTTCTAACAATGATGAAAATTATAAATGGTGTTATGATACTCGTTCAACTTTTATAATATTTAGGGTTTAAAAGTCTCAATTATTGGCCACTAACGTGGATCTTTGGGGTCAAAATGACTGCATTTTCATAAATTATTTAATTTCTCGCAACACATAATCATTGTGCTAATGGATTTAGTGGGGGCAGGTTATAAATGCCCTATTATAAAATTCTATGGTTGGTTTTCCTGAAATTGGTGAATAAAAATTCCATAAAGATAATGCTAAATACATTGAATTCTGTTAACATTATTCCTATGTCATAGGAGAGGAATTAATGTCAAGCACTATAAATAACTGTTAAGGTTTTCCTTACCATCTATAATTAACTACAAATCAAATAGTCTTTTTATTAAGGCAAATATACGAATTATCATTTGGGCCAATAATTTATAAATTTTCTGATACATCAATTTCTAAGGAAATAATAGTCAGGCTGACATTCCTATATGAATGGTTTTTGCCAGTTATCTTCAAAATCACTTACCTCTATGCCCATTACAGGATTTAGGGGAAAAATTAATATCAGGGTCCAAAATTAATATAGGTTCAAAGATTAGGAGAATAGATTCACCTTGTATAAGAATGGTATTGCCATCAAATTACATTTGAAGTACTTGAAAATTTTCTAAAGTTTGTAATTTCGGGGGGGAAAAACTTGCCAGGTCCCTTTTTCTTTTGTTTAATTCTTATTCTGACAAAAGTAATCCTCTCTACACAAATCTATATCAAAACACCCGGGAAATTTGGTCTTCTCTCCCAGACCTCTTCAAGTTAACATGTAGTTTTACAATATCCACACCTCTGTGTGAGGTCTGATGTTTGAAAAATCCCGAGTGAACTCTGGTAAGAATTGCCTCGGGTACAAATGCCTCAGGACATCAGCCTGAGAAATCTGTCAGAAAAAAAATGCACAGGGAGGGATGGCGGTGGCCCTTTGGAGTTTACATCTGTTGACCCGGTTTCCTACCTAAGTTGCTGTTGCCTTTGTACATTAAGCTTTCCTTTTTTTAAGTAGTGGAATGAGAAAAGAAACCGGTGTTTTTTGTTTTTTAACCTCTCCAGGGAGTGATGGGAAAACTCATCTTACCACAGAGCTCTAAAGAGAGGTTCCTAAAAAGAGAAAAGGACAATGTCTTCTTCTTATTATCATTATTATTATTTTTACCAAAAAGGACTCCTTGTCTACTGACTCACACATGTCTCAATGAGATGCCTGTCCCCTAGAGTCAAGGGTCAGCCAGTGGTCTCAACTATTGAAATAAAGCAATTTCTTCTAAGGCATGTTCTAGGCAATTCCTTATATCCTTAACCTGACTTTGGAGTTCCTTAAAAGAAACAGCCTTCCAAGGGGTGAGTGTTATAAGAAGGTACTGTGCGCCTGGTCCAAACCACCATCACAGCTGCAGGTGTGTGACCTGAAATAATGAGCTGTCCCAACTTGGTAACTGGCTGGGGCGATGCCGTAGGTATACTATTGGCAGACCAATGCATTCTACATCTTTGTTCATTGACTCACTGGAGCGGAAAACCATATAGGGTATCATGTCTTCAACATACTGAAGACCATTGTTTTCTCTTATGAATTTTCTTTCTTAAGCAGCCTTTCAGCTCCTCTGCTTAATCAAGTAAATCAAAAAAAGTGAAACTGGGTTTCTTGCATCATATCAGCAATCTCATGAGACAACTTCCTTGGAGTGAAAAATGTTATTACATAAGTATGTGCAGGATGAGCATCTGTTCTGGTTTGCCGGAACATTCCAGACTTAAGCCCAGGGCCGGACTTAACGCCCTCGTTTATTCTCCGAAGTGCCCGAGTTTGGCTGATCAATCACGTGAGCACCATGAAGAAGGTTTTAGTGAGAAGAGGCTGTAATATTGACTCAGTGACAACGTTTCCTTCTTGCGCCCCTTCTCCCTGGTGTAACCAAGATTCAAGAACCCACAGATCAAAAGGAACTCCACTTTACAACACCAAAAAGCTTCTCTCTTTCAATCAGAAGCCAGTCACCTGGGTTACTGTATTATTTCAATAATAACCAACTTTAATAGATTCCAATCATATATTTTTATCTCTTCCCTCCAAAAGAAAAAAAAAAGAATAACACATTTTAATCAAGCAAACAATGAGTGGTAATGGTACAAGAAACAACGAACACAGAATCGTTTTTTCATTAACAAGCCAAATACTACAAAACATAGAATATACAACTTAAAAATGGAAATACAAATTAATGAAAAATGGGATACATGTCAATTAGCGATGCAAAAGACCAGCTTAAGCACAGTTTCTCTAAATTGACAATTAATAAAGGAAAGTGCCCTTTTCTCAACTATGCACAAAAATATTTCAGTCACTTACAGGGAAAAATTAATCAAAATTTTTTGCTAATTCTATATTACGGCATATACTACTAATGGTTTACAAATCTTAAGTATCTTCTTACATTTAAAATTTACAGTCCTTACCAATCATTACACATTCATTCAACCCGGTCTGCCAAAAATAAAATTATTTCATTTATCTATTTATGAAATAATCATTGATATGTTATGAACCTCCAGTAGTGAATAACTATGATGGGGACAGTGATCAGAATAATGTAACGGAAGTGGGCCAAGGATCAAACAGAAAAACCACCTCTGCTGGCTTATCTGTACACTGACTTCTGCAATACACATACTTCTAATATTTCTAACATTATCCTAATTGTACGATTTCCCATTCTAAATAAAACCTAAGATTTTTGTGTTTAAATTTTCTATCCACTTCTAGAGTGTATTCAAAGTCCACCCAGTCATGCCACAGGACATCCAGCTTATCCCTACAAGTCTGAGTCTGGCTGAAAAATATTAAGCAACAAGGACTCAGTAATATGCCCCCTTTTCTCTACATGTTTAGTGAGTTCCACTCTTATGAAGTAAATTATATGAGAAACTGTACAGTCCCAAGGGTAGATCTATGCTGTGAATGAGAAATAAAACGTGTACATTTTAATTTTTCAAGCAACCACGCCAATGTCCACCATTGCAACCCGTGTCTCCGAAGGAGTTCTGCAAGCTCATGCTTCCAGCCAACATGTTACACTAAGGCATGCTTCACGAGTGCAGCTCTAAAACTAACAGCCACGAGAAAGGACGTCGCTCTCTCCTTCCAAGCCACCACCTGTACAAGGAGCATCTACGGTCAGTGCCAGCCTCAACTCTGAGCTTTCTGCTTCACGTCCAACAATTGCCCACCAAGTTGATTAACATTCACACAAGGTGGCAAACTTGAAAACGGAGAAGAACCCAATGGCAGTTCTGGAAAAGTTTCCAGCAGTTACCAAGTAGCCCTCTGGTGTCATTCACTGCTGCTGCTGCTGCTGCTGCTGCTGCTGCTGGTGCTGCCGCTGCTGCCACCGTCTTCTCGCTTGGGGGAAGATGAACTGTCTCGGACGGGCAGTAGGTCATAATGACAAGGGATGTGACTGTTCTTTGGGAGATCGTAAGGATCCTGGGTGAGATGCCCATTATTGCTGAATATTCCTTGGACAACACTCACTGTAGGTTCTGTGATAACCAAGGACACATTCATTTACTGGCAATGGAAAACGATTTTTAACAAAGAATATGGTGTTTCTTACAGATATCAAACATGCAAAAGGAATGTGTATAAAAATAAAAGGAAATAATGGTTTTTAAAACATGATTCCTCTATAATCACATGGGAGTGGCCATTCTGTGGTTGTTGGGCTAACTGACATGCACAGATGGTGTTCAAAACAACAAGAAGACCACATGGTTGGGTGGGACCACGTCAAGGGGATATACAGAAAGCATGGGTATGAATCATTGTCTGAAAAACACTTTGGGGATAATCTAGTCCAAACTGAGAAGGCGGAGGTCCCTGAAGCTGAACTCAATTCATTTTTACCAAAACCCACATTTTCAGCTGAGTTCCCATTCTACTGTTGCAGGCTTTTGGGACACTTTAAACAGGAATTGCTACTGAGTGTTCAAAAATGAAGTTAGTTCACACTGGCTTCCATTTTAAAAAGCTGTCTTAATACTTTAAAAATAAATTGTTTTATAGATTTTTTTTTTTCAGTTACATGCCTGGCATGAAATGAATTACTAGTGATAAATTAGACACTTCATTTAAAATAGTAGAGAATTTTTAAAGGTTAAAATCATAAATACCAGTAAAGATAAAGAAAGACAGACAAATTGGGGGGAGAGAGAAAGAAATAATAAATAATTAAAATATACAGTCTTACCATGTCGCCAATAGTGGTTGTGGTATGTTTTACCATTTCTTAAATGGTGTTTGCAAAGGGCAATCAAACTAACTCTAATTTTAAATTGAGGTCTTATTAATTTGCACAGATTCACATGTGAGAATATTACTGATATATTAGAGAAGTTTAAAGTAAACTGCTTCAATCCTGCTATAAGTATTTTATTAGTATAATGAATATAACCAGGAAATGCAACCACCTTTTTAATCCACTTGAACTATTTATTTTGGCTAACTAGCTACATTAGCTAATGTGATACACATACTTTTCCACATGTGTGCTAACATACTCACTATAGTTACAAAACAGAAGATGGATGACTCGGTGGAAGACAAGGAATACTTATTTTAAATTTCTTAAATGGTATTTTCCTTGAAAAATGCATTTGAAACCAACCAGTATGATCACCGTAACCACAGGCCGCCTCTTACACAGGGACCATTATTTTCCATAAGGCTTCCATGAACTGCAACTATTATATTCACAAATACTTTAAATTCTTTTAAAAAAATCTTACGGAGTAGATTTTTTCTGTGGTTAGGAGAACTCACCAACTTCATAGACATTCTTGTTGGCTGAAGTTGAGTTGTTGATTTCCGCATATGGAGAATCTCTTCGTGCTGGTGATTTCATCTCCACGTAGCCGCATTCTGAGTTTTTGGGGATAAGTACAGGTGGATCCTTAATAGTGGCATATGGGTTTTCAGAACTGCTTAGGGAGCACGTACTTGAATTATATTCAGAATTCTTTCCCAGGTCTGATAAGAGAAATGGGAAGAGAAAGGCAAACGTCGTTTCATGACAGCTTCGTTTATTGATGATAATTTACTTGGGCAAGTTACCTCTTTTTCTTTATAGCTAGGTTCCTGTAATTAGATACAATGAAAATACTATTATACATTTTCTATGTATTTGGAGAATTTTCTGTAGGTTTATCCATCCACAAAGCAATTTTAGCATCTCTCAAAGGTAAGTACCAATGTAAATCATGGGAGTGATTTCATTTGGATGATCACATTCCAGTGGAATTAATTCCATGTTATTTTACTAATAGAAAATTTACCAATTGAAGCCTTAGAGGTCAATCAAGAAAGCAAGCAGCTCTTGATGGTGCCAAGACAACCAAGAGGGTCCTATAATATTACCATGATGAGAAGGCATTTGTGCCATGAAGATTCCCTGTGAAGCCACAGTCCTGGGTGCTCAAACTCACCCTGAACAGCAGACCTCCGTCAACATGTGACCCTGCTGACCTTGTTTTCCCTGCTATTTCCTTTTTTTACATTTCTCTCTCCCCACAAGCCTATTACTTTCAAAGGACAAATGAATGCTCCCTCAGCTAAATGAATCTTTGGTCCCCCCCAAGACTTAAGCTCTAACAAGACCAATCAAACAGGTTTCTGTGTTTGGTATAGTCATTCAGCAAGCCTGCCTTTCCTCTTGTGGAAGAATATTTCAGTCTCCAAGATAAAATTTAAAAAAAAAAACTGTGATTCTGACATATGTATTTCTTCCTAAAATTTACACTATACCTTTTAAGGATTTTCCCATATAGCTTCTGTCAAGTCCAAAAGCGCCTACGAGAAAGGAAAAGAAAACACCCAGTGAGAACTGAAAGGGTGAGAAAACTCGTCTAATATTCTAAGGTCGTGGGGGAGGGCTGCCCACTGCAGCAAATTAAATATATATGCTCACAATCCAATCATTCACAGAGACTTTGGGAAAGGCTGATCAAAACAGGGAAGAAACTGAGGCATGGAGATCAATCAGTATACTTGATTCAAGGTAGCACAGTGAAAAGACAACACAGCTAAGACTGGAAATGAAAATTCAAACCTATGTATGTGCAGATCACTCACGGCCATAATGGTTTTCAGTCTATCATTAGTCAATGATTGGAGTGTCAAACACGGTCGACTAACACTTTACAAGCATTATTCGCTACTGCCCATCCTTATTCAGTTTTTATTTTAACCAGGGGTGGCGAACAAGGTAACAAAAAACACCTGACTGAGCATGTTATATTATGTGTTTAATATATTATTGTTAAAATTATATCCTTTTGTGTGAGTGTTTGTCTGTTTTGGCAGGTCACTACGTGGTGTGGCTCTCTGACTCTCACAGTTTAAAATTTTGGCTCTTTGTGTCGAACTTGTTCCCCACCCCTGATTAACAATCTGACTTTTCCAGGCCTTGGGGCATGCTCGTGTGTGAGCCTAGATAGCTTTTTCCCTTTAAAAATGACTGACTTTTATTTTTTGAGGTTGGAAAGGGGAAACAGAAGAGGACTGTCTCTGCTCACACTGGAAAAAAGGAAGCACAGAACCAAGAGAGAACAAGCAACCACTTAGGGAAATCTGGCAGGTCACAGGCATCTTGTATAAATATAATCGATCATTTAATTACAGAGTCATAATATTGCCAGAAAACTAAGAGGACAAGACCAAGACCATTTTATACCACCTGGTATATAAATGCTAAATTGAGTTGCTTACATTGCACAGGAAAGGAGGGTTCTATTGGAGCTGCATTGTGACAAAGAGGAAAAAAGCCCATAGATTGGGAAACAAAGACTCATTACGTACTAGTTACATGACTTTGGGCAAGATGTTCAACTTTCTCAGCATCAATTTTCTCATCTCTAAAATGGGGAAAACAAACCTTGCCTTCCAGCTTCACGGGGCTATTACCATCATTAAGTTAAACAGAGCAGAGGAAAAGGCTTTGGAAGCACCTGACAAGTAAGTAGTTTTCAATTACTGTAACACTTACTGTGTCACACTAGTCTCAGCTTCAGTCTCTCTGTAACCTTCTAAGGCATTTTCAATGATCTTTTACAAGAATGTTACAGACTTGAGTTAAAGGGGGAAAGGGAGAAGAGGGAGGGGGGAGGGGGGTTGAGGGAGGGGTATTGGTGGAATCACACCTACGGGGCATCTCACAAGGGCAAGGGTGAAACTCAGCAAATGTGAAATGTAAATGTCATGCCACGGTGACTGAAAAAATGCCAGGAAGGCTATGTTGAATATTGGGATGAAAATGTGTCAAATGGTTTATGAAGCTAGTATATGATGCCCCATGATCATATCAATGTACACAGCTATGATTTAATAAAAAAAAAAAAAAAAAAAAAAAAAAGGTGAGAGTAGAGGTGACTTGTGATACACATTCCAAGTAAGTATTTGAGGATCCTGATGAAATGAATCCCCAATCTAGCTGCATTAATTTAATTACAACTGGATTAATTAATTAGCCCAATGTTAAGCTGTTTTCTGGGGACCAAAGAGTAGGACATACTGCTGTGGAGAAAGGGAGAGGTTCCCCTAAAGGGAGAGGTGTGCAAAACCTCCGCGTGGGTCAGGAAAGGGGAGCATTTTCCTCTCTCCAGACTGGGTGTGAAAAGTTCAGTGGAGCTTCCAGCTGGTGGAAAGGCATGTGGTTATGCAGGGAGGTGGGGTGAATGGATGTGTAGGAAAGAGTTAACCGTACCAAAGAGAGGCTTAGATTTTGCCCTTAGCTCCCAGGAAGTATTTCTAAGTCCTTAGAATGTCCTGCCCAACGGGAGCGTTTTTGTTTACCTGGGTGTTAGAGCTACACTAGATAGTGTAAAAAGGTGATTTAGCACAGGGGCATTTGGGTCTTGTGGCCCTTCTGGATGGGTGGAGGTTAAAGGTCAAGCACCTGAGCAGTCAATCACATCTGCCTCATCAACCCTCCCCCCCCCAAAGCAAAGGCTGAGGTCGGTTTCCAGGTCGGCAGTGTGCTATGTGTGTGGTCACACATCACTGCAGGGACAAGTGAGTGCTGCCAGGACTCCACTGGGAAAGGACAACGGCCGAGTCCTGCTCTGAACTTCCCCGAGCTGTCCCCCACGTCCTCCTCCTTTGGCTGATTTTCATCTGTATCCTGTTGTTGTTATAAGCTGTAACATGAGTATAACCACTGGATGAGTTCTGTGAATCCTTCTAGCAAGTTACTAACCTGTAAAGGGGTCTTGGTGACCCTTGAACTCACAGCTGATGTCAGAAGTGAGGGTAGTTTGGGGAACTCCCTGACTTGGTAAAGAGACTCCATGAAGGTAGGGCAGGGCCCTGCGGCCTTGAGGGCAACCCCACTGCAGAGATCTGCCTATGTTATTCCTTACAAATTCTCATGGCCACATCCAAACTGTAGCAAAGTCTTGTGTTTTAGTTGAACGATGGCCAGCCTTCCCCAAGGCGCTAAAAAAATAAGCAGCGTGAAGTAGATACTCCTGTATGTGCCAATCTTGGAGTCACAGCTTTCAAATGCTGGGTGTCATCTAACTTACACAATGAGCCAGTACACGGTCGCTACCTCCATTGAACAAATGAATCAATCCACTTTGAGAGGGTAGGAGATGAGTCTCTTAGGATCAATTTCTGGCAGATAGTAGGCACTCCAAATATTGAATCCAGAAGCCCTGAGGACAGCAGTTAAGTCCTCAGAAGGCATGGGGTGTAATTCTCAAATGGTGTTTTTTGATGCATACTTTTGATGGACCACTTTGGCATAGGCAGAGATCTATTTCAGGTGACTACAAGATAAAGGTGGGGACACGTGTTGAGAGGACTCACCGAGCTCATTGAGGTAGCCACCATGTTTCCAGTCAGCAGGCAGAGTCCCTGTGCAGTCCGCCACAAGGCCTCTCTTCCCAGGGGTCACATTTTTAAGATTCACAAACAGCTGATTGTTTTTTGACTGTTAAAAATATAAACAATAAAAGAAGTAAGAAGAGCACATAATGTGTCATAGCACTTCTGGGGAAGAGCAAGTTCAGACTAGCCCTGAAAGGAAGCTGAGCCGAGGACCGGAGGTGACCACCTGTGACCTGGTGAGACTCAGGGTGACGGAGGCTGCGTCCCTCAGCCCCAGCTACTCCCTCCACTACCTCAAGTCTCTCATTCTGTGTCAATGAGACCTTAGATGGATTTGCATACATGGAATTTTGAATGGAAAAGAAATGAATTCTTGGTCTAAACCCTCCCATAAAAACCTATGTTTTTGTGAGTTACAAGTGACTCTCAGTAGTTTTCCCGGGTATAGACATGAGGATGAGATTACCTGCTTTGTCTTCCTACCTGCATTTGTGTGAGAACAAACAGAATGATGAATGTGAAAGTCTCTGGAGCATGGAAGTGCTATTTAACTGAGGCACAATCTAGCTGCATTAATTTAATTACAACTGGATTAATATAATTAGCTTGATTTTTTTTTTTTTTTTTTTTTTTTGTCTAATAAAGAGCTGGAATTAGACTACAGAAATTAGAAAATCAAATTTGGATTGGAAGGGAGAAATGTTTGGGATTTCAGAGCACTGTGGGCAAGCCTGGGTGAGCTGGGGGCTGCTACAAAGCAGCTCTGGGTTCTCGACAAACCTGGGTCTCCGTCTTCTCCGTCCCTTAGTTTCCTCATCTCTAACATAGAGACCATAGCAGCTCTGGCTTTATAGGATTAGTGTAAAGATCACAATGTGTGTGGTATTTGTAAAATGATTAGAAATGCTTTGCCTATTACATTGTTGTTATTTGACCATTTTTGACCTACAAAATGCAACTTACAAATAGCAATTTCATGTGGTTCCACCCAAATCAGCACATCTCGTTATTGTTACCGAAGTACAGGTGGCCAAGAAGGGGCAGGAGAAGACAGGTGGTCAGAGGAGACAAAATTGTCCATGTTGCCCAGAGTTGATTCTGCTATAGGTCTCTATGTTTTTGTTAATGTCATTATGAGCAATTATTTTAAAATTTACATAAAATTAGAAACATTTTTCCAAGAAGATATAATAGAAACAGGGTTGTGGACGTAAGGAGGCTGTGGCTTACACAGCTGCTGCCTCACTCACCAGCTGGGCAGTTATGTTTGGAAGTGACTGCAAGTCCCTATTCCTCAGGTTTTGTTGGTAAACTTGAGACCCTAAGACACACTCAGAAGATTGTTTGGAGGAATAAATTAGATAATCCATATCAAGTACCTACAGCAGCATCTGGCAAACAGAAGCCCTCAGTAAAGGCTTGTTCCTTCCTCTCTCCCGCCCACCTCAAAGACGTGAGCCATTGCCCTCACCTTCGTGACGGTCACCCTGTCCCTGTTGTTGACATGTGGGGACGTGGCACACTGGGTGAGTGTGTGGTAACTGGGATTGGTGAAGTAATGGCTGTTCCCGTTTCCACCATTGCTGTGAGAAAGGGTTTCTGTGAGAAGAGAAGAAAATGGTTAAGACAGCACACTCCTCTGAACCTGCATGTTAAAATGGAATCAGAATAACAGACCATACAGACTGCTTCCCCATCACAAGCCAGGCGGAATCCCCTCCTGCCCAGCCTACTCAGCGAAGCTTCTAGAATCAGCAGGCCTCTGCCTTCCTACCTGCCTCCTTGGAAAAGTATGAAAGTATCCACAGATGACTGCTATTCAGGTTGGGGCTTGTACATGCTGGAAAGGCAGTGTTGGAAGCTCCCTCTGCTGTAACTTTCCTCTTTGTTTTAAACACTCGAGTTATTGACATAGTAATTCAACACTGAACACGCACTTCTGTGTATATTAGCTACTTTCTATATTCTCCAGAATCATGTGTTTTTAAACACATAACCAACCTGAAATCTTTCAATGACTGCTCCAGAGTGAATAAAGATTTTTAAAGTTTCAAATTCTTCAGTGTAAGTGGTTGCTCCTTCTGATGAGTGAGTGTGTCACTTCTACTTTTTTTTCCTTTTAGGAGGACTTGTGACAGAAGGGAGGATTGAAAAGAGCTTTCTTAAAGGACTGTGTTAGTTAGAGCTATTGCCAAAAACTGTTCCTTAGAAAACCTGGTTCTCTTCAGATTTAGCTGGACACTGGAAGAGTCCAGCAGGACCTGTGGAAAGCATCTCAGCCCAGAGACAGGAGAGCCGGTCGCTTCCCTGATCTGCTCCATGACTTTAGTGCCCTCACGGCCCTCGCCTCCTCCCCTCCCTCTCCACATACAAGAGCTTGGCTGGGACTAGCTGCCCAGCACAATTTCTTCTGGATCAACATCCCCCAAATCTAAAGGCAATTTTATTTTATTTATTTTATTTTATTTTTTTTGCAGTTTTTGGCTGGGGCTGGGCTTGAATCTGCCACCTCCAGTATATGGGGCCAGCGCCCTACTCCTTTAAGCCATAGGTGCCACCCTAAAGCCAATTTAAAAACCCTCCATAAATAACAAAAACTATCCCTCAACTATTGCTAAGATATAAAAACACTTCTCCAACAATTGATGCCCTTTCCAAACATACAGTTCTCAGGAGGAGCATTGACAGAAACAATGCAAGGCACTGCCAGGATGAAATGTAACTTTTCAATGAGTAAAACACCTGTCCCATCTCCAGCCTCACCTGAAATGGTGTAATCTGCATTGATGACCCTCACAGCGGGGGTGTAGGTCACCGCTGGCATGCTGGATTCCTTGCCCTTCTGCTTGTGTCTATAAATAATGAACAACGCCAGGAGGAAGAGAACAACTAGGACAAGAATGATGATGCCTGCAATGGCCCCGATCTGGTAAGAGTCCGCAGGCAGAGCAGTACTGGTGCGGCTGAGGCTGTTCAGGTTTCCAACTATTATGACCCCAGCTGGAAAAAGGAGAGAAAGAGGCTTGAGAAAGGATGACAGTGTGCTGGGTAAATGTTTGATCTCTATGGATAAAAACCTCTTTCCTGCATGTCCTCAGTTCATAAAATGTTAGTCTGGAAACAGAGCAGGAAGGAAAAACAAACACCCTTCATTTTCAGATACTGTTGGCGTATCAGTGCCCAGAGAAGGCTGCTCTAAGCTTCACAAGGAGACAGAACTAGATGGAATCTGAGCTCATGGTGACACCTGCTTACAGTCCCAGCTACTTGGAAGGCTGAGGCAGGATACCTGCTTGAACCCAGGAAGAATTCAAGGCTAGCCTGTACCATATAGGAAGAGCCTATCTCTAAAAATAAAAATAAAATTTAAAAAGAGGCAGGATTTCTTAAACCCAAAGACTCACCGGTAGGGTTTTGGAGCTTCTCATATATTTCAGACCAAATACTCATACAGGTAATTAATTTGGGGTAAAAATAGATCTAATTTTTATTTTATTTTATTTTGCTTTATTTATGATTCAGTGCTGAATTTATTATGCAGAGCTAAATCCTAAATTTCCCAACCGTCCAATTTTAATCTTTTCTCCATTCATAGTATTTCTAAGGGCAATTTAACTTCCAAGCAATCACACAGTCCAAGAACAGAACCTGCTTTGTGCTAATTTCAGTGGGTCTTTTACCTTGGCAGATATTGGTCTGTGCACAGTTATTTTTCATGACAGAAAGATTTGTCCTGATAATACCTGATAACATCACCCTAAAACCTTACTCATTAAACTCAAAATTCAGCTTTACATGGTTTTTCACTGTGGTCCGCCAAGTGAGGACTCTACAGGCATGGACTGAGAATCAAGATATCTGGCATCTATTAATAAAGTGATCCAGGCACTCTGCACTTTCCCTTAAACTGTTGGGTTGCAGATTTAACTTCTGTAAATGAGGAAACTGGCCTCCACATACCTGGTTCTAGTTCAAACAAATAATTCTAAATGAGGACCTTCTTCTAAAAGTCTGCTCTGAAACACAGGCCATTAAGGCCAACATGGTGAGATTACGATGTGTTTGTGATAAGGATGTGAAATGTAACTGCTGCTAACGGTGGTCAAATGTAAATCCATGAGCATGTGAAAGATATGTTATGAAACAAATTAAGTGGAAATACTTCCAGTGTGCAGCATAAGATGACTCTACCTACAACACTGTAGAGATTTTCCAAAGCCTTTTGTAGCCCATTTGCTGACTGCCTACTGGGGAGCCCCTGCAGCAGGCACTGGGGCTCTCTGCAAGGTGGCTGCAGAGCCATCAGGAGCACTTTCCCAAAGGCCCTCTCTACCTCAGAATCATGATAGTCCAAATGGACTATGTATCAATATATATGAGCTAACTATTCCCAAGAGATGATGATATACACCCTAGTTAAAAACCATGGAGGTAAGTTTCTTAAGAAGTTAAACATATGCTCCGCACATCACCCATTCATTCTACTCCTAGGTATCTACTCAAGAGAAATGAAAGCACATGAGTATAGAAAGACTTGATTTATTATTGTTCCTAAGTAGCTTTATTTGTAATAGTCAAAAACTGGAAACAGTTCTAATGTCCATCAACACAGGAATGGGTAACAAATTGTAATATATCTGTAGAGTGGAATACTGGATGAAAGGAACTGAATTACTGATACATACAACAACATGGTTCAATTTCAAAATAATTACCCTCAGTAAACAATGAAAACCAAAAAAAGAGTACAGTGTGATTCCATTTTTAAGGAATTCTAGGTGACTGATCTCCGTATAGGGTACTAGTCTGCAGTGACAGAAAGCAGATGCATGATTGCCTGGCAGCCTGGGTGATAGCAGGGGTGAGCCTGGGAAAACTTACAGGGTGACGGAGAGTATCTTCATGATGGTATATAAATATCTCAGATTTTATCAAATTATATGTTTTAAACAAGTATGGGTTTTACATATCAATTATCATAGGGCCAGTAAAATGTTCAGGAGATTTGGAAGAGAACCTGGCATAAAAGCCATGATATATTCTACATGTTATTCCTGTGACCTTGGGAAAAATTACAAAACCTAAGATTTAGGTCCTTTATCTTTAGGACAGTGACAGTAAAGCATCCATTTGGCAACTAAGTTAGGAACCAGGTATGCTGCCACGTAGAGCTGTGATGAGGGTATGTTAGATGCCATCGGTATAAATACTTCATGTAGGCCAGCACATGGTGGTCACACAATAAGAGATCATCATCATTACCCACCAGTATCTTTACCTTGATCACAACGTGCGCCCTTCCATCCTGGGCTACAGTAACAGGTCCCGGTGATGTGGTCGCAGGTGGAGTTGTTCAGACAGTCGCATATCTGGCGACAGCCGTAGCCGTATGTTCCAGCAGGGCACTCTGGAGGAGGAGGAGAAAGTCAAGTCTTGCTTCCCATCTTTGGGAATGGGAGCAAGGCTGTCTCTTGCTGCGTGACCTTGCACATCTGGAGGTGAGCCCTTTTGGGGGATTTCTGTCCATTCAGACTTGTGATGGGCAGGATGTCACGGAGCTGGACAGCTTTCCCTGTGTCTCAGTGGGACTCCCAGCCCAGGCTGCACAGAGCTAGAGAGGGAGCTGCTTAACCTTACATCACATGGAATCACACCGTGCTCCTGGCCCTTTCAGCTGCTACCTACCCACCTCCCCCATGTGTATATGGGGGAGTCTGTAGGATCCTCATGAGACAGATGAAGATAATCACTAGGGCAATGTGAGATGACTCCACGAGGCAAAACTGCAGGCTAGAAGGGGCACAGACTGCAAAGTAAATACTAGACATGCTTCCTTGAGCACATGAATATTTTACTGTATGCTCAGTGATCCTTGTAAAGGAACATTCTTGCTCAGGTAAGCTGAGAGCAGGAGAGGGGGGATGTTTTGTTCCTCATCTAGGTAAGAATTTCATTGGCCATGGAAGACTTCAAACTTTGAATTTTTCAAGTTGAAGTCCCAGAGACTAAAATAGTGGGATTCTTACATTGCAGTCTTAATAAGAGTTGGGCATAAATTTCAAAGAGTAGCACCGGCATGTTAAATCTAAAAATGTTCATGGCAAAATAGAGATGTTCTTTGCAAAGTGAGCAGCAGGGGGCGATGTGCTATTATACACAGGGTTTCTTTTTACAAATGAACATTGGGAGAAGTCTCCAAAAATAGGGACATTTTAATTTGGCGTTCAGAGTAATCACAGAAACACTTTAAAGGTTTTTATTTAAGAAGACCTTAACCAGTCATCTGCCATTCAAGTCAAAGTCAGTTTAGATTCACGATTCTGGTTTCTATGTTTATATTGAGATGTTTCACGTACAATGTTCATAGACACACACTGAGGGGTGTGACTCAATCCCTCTTTCAGGCTTAAATGAAAGAGCAATGGGAAAACTAAAATTGGGCCATCTCTGGACCGTATTCCTGGATGCCACTCTTGCTCTGTTTTCTAGAGGGAAGATATGCAAAGATATCCCAGGGGTTAGCAAGTGAGCCTGAGGCAGCCTGGCTGCCCAGTGGCTCTGTGAGGGTGCTGGTGGAGTGAGCGGGCAGGGATGTTCACTGCCAAAGTCCTCCAGTCCTGATCAGACTTTTAAGACCACGTTGCTCCTGCAGCCATACGTGGCTGCCCCAAGAGTACAGTCTCTGCTGGGTGGGAATTGTTGGGTACTTTTGCTGCCCCAGAGGGTTCTACCATGACAGAATGAGCCCCACAAAGTCCTAAGCTCTTATTTATTTACCTTAAATACTGTGTGAAAGTCACAGAGGAAAGAAACGACAAATTAATTTTAAATGGTCAGCTGAAGACTGAAGTTCTTAGAACCCGTGAGCTGATGCATAGCTGGGGGGTTGGCAATGGAAACACAGGATGAGTCACTCCAGCAAAGCAGATTCTCTCCCAGGGAGATTTAAAAAACACTTTTTAAAGGTAATATGCTATCTTGAGGTTGTAAAGACTAAGAGGAGAAACTGTTAGTGAAAACAGCACAAAAGGACTATGTGGAGAAGGCTGTCCTGCGATGTCTGCGCTGACTCATCCCCAGCCTGCCTCCCCTACAATGCACCATCCTCCCGTGCAAGGCCATGGTCAGGCCTCTGCCGTGAAGGAAGCTTGACTGGCTCCTGTAAAGCTCTGAGCAGTCACATTCCCAAAATAAGAAAGGAATAGAGTGCCAGAAAGAACAAATGGAAAACCTGAATTCTGTCTTCATTCTTGTAGTCATGCCTCCTCCACCCAGGCACTGAGCAGTCAGTTACTCAGAAGGAGGATTTTGAGGGACAGGCGGCCAGCAATGACCGCAGGGAGGCCGGGTCTCTGGAGCAGAAGTCAGTGGTGCCATCAGCTCCAACCAGCCATCAGCCCAAACAACTTAAGGGTTGTGAATTCTGCCTTTGTATTCCCAGGCAGCTAGAAAAGTTGATTCCAGGGGAAACGGTGCCCCCTGGTGGCTGGAGGCTCTGCTACTCACTCTGTTCACAGTGCCTGCCCATGAATCCCGTGCGGCAAGTGCACTGCCCTGAGATGTGGTCGCAATCGGCTCCGTTTTGACACTGGCATATCAGCGCACAGTCCTTGCCATAAAACCCCAGGGGACATCCTGTGTGAGGAGGGAGGACAGCGAGAGTCAAGAGGCTGCTGAAGAGAAACAGCTCGCGCCTCCAAACACAAATGTGTGCTTAAACTTGAAGGACGCTGAGCTATTGGAGAATAAAGACGTCAGTGAACATCTCAGCTTGTCACAAAAGCTGCTCTTAAGTCCCAAGACGGGGCTCTTGCAAGGAGGTTGTAATTCATAAGCAGGAGGCAAATTCCATACCTGTCATGGTAACCGTCATCGGTACCCCAAAAGGCGACACCAGTGTCTCCTACCAAAGCCCCAGAGCAGGGGGCATTTCCTTTCATTCTTTCACTCAACTGCTAGAACCCAAGCCTCAAATTCCATGGGCTGAAGTGAGTATTTTACATCAAAAGTATCTGTATGTTTTTACTTACGGTACAGAGTATCTCCGAAACTACTAGCCTTCTCTACTACGTCTATCATTAACGTAGATAATATCACCTTCATTGAAGATGTATGGTAGAATTCTTAACTTAAAAAACTATATTTTACAGGTGCTTTGTAAAGACCAATAAGCCTTCATACAATTTCCAAGGCTTACAGCACTGGGACACTTGGGCTAAAGACAGGCTCTACTGGCACTCATGGGCTGGCAGCTGCCCTGTCAGAGTTTCAGGGCTCTCTGGCATAATAAAACTTTGATACATGCTGATTTGATGGTTGTTTCCAAACATTACATACGCTTTTTATTTTCTCATTTATGTATGATGAAGTTTCAAAGAAACCCAACTTTTAAGAAGCAGAGGCAGTGTACAGAGGGACAGCGATGGCCTGTATGGTCACACGTATTTGTTTAGCACCTACTCTGTGCCAGATTCTTTTCATGCGTTCTCTTCCTTAATCTCAACAGCAGCCCAGAAATGCAGGAATGGACAGTCTCATCCTACAGGCAGTAACTAAGCCCAGAGGGCCCAAAGTCACGGCTACCAAATGGAAAGACAGGGGGGCCATGATGCAAGAGGTTCAGCTGCAGACCGTGTCTTCCCCACGGTATCACGCTACTTCCACTTAAAAAAGGTCCTCTGTTTAAAGCAGGTCCTAATTTAAGAATTGTTAATATAAGTAATATCTTATAAGTACTCTTACATAAGTTAAATATCCTTATAGAAATTTAATCTCTGCAAAATATTCTTGGGCTAACCTCTTTCCTCACAAATTTTCCCTTTCAAGTCTTGGTTTAGGGTCTATACTCCCTTCTAGAAAGTTTCAAAAGACTAACTCAGCCTGTCCTCTAATTATGTGCTCTAATTGGTATTAAACAAGAATTGCCTAATTCCTGACCCATCTTTCCTCCTCAGTTCATTGCTATAATTTTAATTGTATGTTACTATTAATATTAATCAGAATACATTCCTTCCTGTCTCGTTTCCTTTATTCAACTGAAGGTAACAGAGCAGAGAATAATCTTTCTAAAATCTTTTTTCCCAATAATGCTCAGTTTTGAAGTACTTTGCAAATTATTTCCTGTTTTGCTAAAGACCTCATGGAAGAAAAAATGGTTAGGACACTACGGGGTACAAAATGGAAAAAAGAACTGGAGCAGTGGTCCTCAGCTGGCATTGATAGAAACGGAAAGTGCCAACCCAGACCTACCAAATGGAGGTGGCATTCTGTATTTATCAAATCCTCAGAGCAATTCTGAACATCCATCTTTCAGAACCACCGAATTCCATCTTTTCTAAGATCACGTATTAAGTCAGGTGGTCTTGTTGTCTTCACCACCTTGCTAACCTCTATCCTTTATCCTAACTTTGTTCTGTGAGAATAAATGATAGAGAAATGGATCTACATCACTGGGGTCTGGTTAAAAGAGAGAAAAGAAAGAAATTGCACATGTTATAGATCATTGCTCTTCCTCAGTGTCCCAGAACAGAAGACTGGGAACATAGTAGCTCTCAAACACTTAGAGAAATGTAGTCTAGAGGTCACTGGGTAGATAAGGCACCCAGATGCCAGGGACCCTCAGTGAGCTCATATTCTGCTTGCAGAGAGTGAGGCTATATCCTTCCAGGAGAGGAGGGTGGCCCCCTGTGGACCTCAGAAGCTCCCCCTTACTCTGAGTGCAGTAGAGCCCCGTCCAGCCAGCCGTGCACTTGCACTCCCCATCGTAGGCGCCGCAGTAGGCTCCGTTGTGGCAGTTGCATGTGTGGATGCAGTTTGGGCCCCAGTGGGCAGGTGGACAAGCTGAAACCACAAATGCAGAGAGGTCTGTCAGAGTTCTGAGGCCAAGGAAAGAGAATTCCATACATCCCTACACAACTCCCTGAGTCTGAGAGACTAGCAGTGTACAGGAGATGAAGAAAGCACAGTGCTCCATATTCTGCATTGAAACCCAGAGGGCAATGCTGACTGCAGCCAGGCCCACCATTGATGACATATGTTTTCATTTATAAGTGCAGGGTGAGGCAGGCAGAGAAAATCATTGCATATTGACAACTGCAGTTATCAAACAAACACACATTCAACACCTACTATGTGCACCACATTATCCTAGGCCCAGGGGAGATGGCAGAAGGCAAGACGAAGTCCAAACCAACCACCTATGGAAACTTATATTTCATATGGGGAGTCTGGCAAAACAGCCAACCAACCAACTGAAAAAGGAATAGGGGTAAGTGCAATGGAAAAAATAAATCGGATAAGGAAGATGAGAATGATGGGAGCTACTCTTTCAAGGAAGACCTCTCTGAGGAGGGGGCATTTAAACAGAAATCAAATGGGGCGAATGACTTGACTCAGGAGCAGTTAAGGGACGAAAGGTCATGGAAATCTACACTCTCTGGACTCAAGATTTTTCACTTTAGGATCCTTTAAAAGATGTTAAGGTTCCCAGTTGTATGTAAAAATTGCTTTACTAATAAAAACTCTTAATTGGAAGAAGCAGAAAATAATAAAACTAAATCATTAGGGGTCACTGCCAACTGAAGAGCAATCAGAAAGTCAGATAAAGCATCCGTGAAATAATAAAGTCATGAGGTAAAAGAATTTGATTTACACAAAAAGCTTTTCATTCATACTGATGCTTCAGGAACATAATTGCATAAAAGGAAGACCACCTGCTATTTCTATGAGGCTACCCAGGAAGAAAGATGAACCAATAAAAACAATAAGTAATACATTTAAAGTAATTTTTAAAAATGAAAAAGAATTATTTCATGATCATGTGCACTGTTTTGCCCACGAGCAAGGGAAAAATGATGGTTGACACTCAAGGTCTGGAATGAACATCAGAAGAAATTTTCTCACTACAACACCATCATTTTACAGATGAAAAAGCTCAAGTCCCCAAAAAGTTATTAGTGACTTGTCCAAGGTCACATGGATTAATGATAATATTTATTATTTGTTAGATAAATATAGTTTCTCTCTTCAAGACCACAGCAAGACTCGGGGTGAAAACTACTCAAGTTTCCAGCCTGTGTGATGCTAGACCAAGTACTCTGCACCTAAAACCATGCATTCTTTAGATGATATTTAATGAACCTTTGAGAACCTTATTACATTCATAATATATTTTCCTAAGATAACCTACTTGCATTAGGCTTACTTTCTTTAATAGTTATGATTAGAGAATGGAAATAAGAATCACTCAACTTTTATATTCCCAAAAAGCAAATGTAGACAAGGGGTTTAAAAAAAAATTATTTTGGGGTGGCATCTGTGGCTCAACGGAGTAGGGCACCAACCCCATATGCCGGAGGTGGCGGGTTCAAACCCAGCCCCAACCAAAAACTGCAAAAAAAAAAAAAAAAAAGAAAAAAAAAAAAAGGATTTTGCCAAGGACACCTGCCCCTTTAAATGCATCCCTTGAATGTTTCAGTCTCTGTTTTCATGACAAAGGGTTTTCCTCTATTAAAACAGACTCACAATCAACCAAGAAGAAATACTAAGATAGTTCCACAGAGTCCATAAGGGAATCAATGAAATCAATGATTCCCAAGAGAAGCTACAGCTTTTGCCAAATAAATCAGCTTCCTCTGGAGTAATTATGGGGGAGGGCAACACTATAGTCTCCATTCATACTGGTGTTCCCATTTTTGTTCCTTCCAGCACATTCCTCCTCCAAATGAGGAAGTGACCAACTTCTAAAATAAAGAGTACTTTAAAAAGAAGCAAAATAAATCAATCATTTTATGACAATAATATTGGGCTCTTTTTTCTTCCCAAATCCTGACTTGAGTATCTATTCCTTAATCTGTCCATGTGCCAACCTAAGCCTTCAGAATCCTTCCAACACACGTAGATTTAAATACTTCTTTCACCAAGTTATTTTTTCAAGATGTGTTGGCTTTGTTTCCCTGTTCTTCAGAAATGAGGTACAGCTCAAACTATTCAAGAAAAAAAAATAACGTTCAGAAAAAAATCTTCAAGCTAAAATACACTGCTCATCAATTAACATTGGCAGATTGATTATGACTTTGGAGTTTCAATGAAATGATCAAAAAACTACCATGTGAAGTCAGTACACAGTCATTCTTTGATTTCTCTAACGTACAGAATGGGTAGATTCAATGTAAACTGAGTATGTCCAATTAAATTTATAATGGATAGAACCAGATTACCCCCAGACATATACCATTCCTTGGTCAAAAGTTGAATACTTTGAGAGGTTTCACTGACCCTTTCAAAGCATTAGCCAATGACTTATGTTTAATGTTACCTTTTCATGACATGAGTAACCTAAAAGTCATCTCTATCATCCCTAATTGAGTACCACAGCTCCTATCTGCCATCCAGTGGTATGGGAGTCCCCTGGGGGAAGCTGAGGCAGAGGTAAGCCTGTGTGTTGCAGGTAGGTGGGTGGCGTTCTCATGACCCCAATGGGTTTCTAAGCCTTACACTATTTAAATTCTACTTTTTTATTTCTCCATAATTAACTCTCCAGAAAAACACAAAATGAAGATATTGACAACTATATACAGCCATTTTTGTTTAATTCAATGAATGGATGGTGAGTCATTGAAAAGTGAATAAGCAACATGTTACATATTGAGGCTCTTTCCAAGACCATTATTGGAACTGAAATATAGAACCATTATATAGAGCTTTTAATGAAAAAAAAAGGACTTTGAAAACTACTATGGAATGTATCTCATAATAATTTGGCATATATTCTTTCTTGGTTATATAAAGACTCATACTTTAATCCTAAATAATTTGAAAGCAAACAAATAAGAAGAGTTGATGAATTGTTCACGAACAAGACTTACGCTGAGAACAATCACTGCCGATCCAGCCCGGGTAGCACTGACAAGATCTGTCAATGGGGTTACAGGTTCCGTTGTTGGTGCAGGTACAAATCCCTGCACAGTTTTTCCCAAATCTGCCACTGGGACACACTGTGAACAAGCTGTAGGTCAGTAACTCACAATCACAACGCATCTCATGGGACCCTAGATTCCTAGCATAGAATTTGACTTTCAAGGTCCCCAACCCAGCTGCACATTTGATAGCTGCCTCTGCCTGACAGCATCCTTCATCTGGAATGGTCTCACTTGTACAACTCCATGAAGCCAAAGACCTCCATTAAAGCATCACAGACCAGGAAGCATCATCACACCTCCAGAAATCTGACTTTATGACTTCTCACTCAGAGAGTCAAAATCCTTCCTCCTACTGATTTTTCAAGAGAGGATGTTTCCAATTAAATCTGAGGAGTAGCACAGCTCAGACAATAAAGAGGTTTTGCTGGACTGGCAAGTCAGCTTTTCCAAAGCTCAAAGCTCTGTTTCAGAAGCTGCAGACACAGCACATGGGCAGGCACTGATGGCTGGTAGCTGAAAAGGGAAAGCCTGGGAGGCTGGAGGCTGGACTCCAGGAGGCTGCTCATCACCGTGTCTCCCCACCATGCCGTGTGCCCTACCTTCATTGCACAGGGCGCCTGTGAAGCCAGGTAAGCAGTCACACAGGCCGGTGATGTGGTGGCAGGGCCCACTGCTGTGAACACACTGAGGGCACGTCTGGCTGCAGCGGTGCCCATAAAAGCCAGGTGAGCAGACTGCAAATAGAAGGGAAACCAACTGTTATCTTTCTGAGATGCATTTCTCTGGCATTCCACATCAGGAGACAGTTAAAGTTTTGGAGGGTTAAAAAAAAAAACTTTAAGAAAAAGGATACTGAGAATTGTCCAAGCATAAAACAAGAATGACAAAAGAAACAAGGGCTCTCTTTAATAAGGAAAAGAAGGCCCTGAACTATGAATGCCTTCAGGGCAAGCAAATGTCTTAGTCCTTTTAATTTTCCCATTTGAGGCCCCAATTAGCTCAAGGCTTGGCATAGAGCAGAAACTCATAGAATTTTTGTTGAATGAATAAAGACATGAACAAAATAAAATTCTTAATGACAAGAGGTCCTAAATACGTTCAAGTCATCTGTTGAACCTTTATTCTTTAAGAGTCATTACTGGCAATAAATAGATCTACAGTCAAAATTGGATTTTTTTCCTCTTTAAAATGGTCCAGGTTAATGATTGCAATCAAGAAGTAATTAAGCAAAAGGCTATATATTTAAGTTCTTCCCAAGATATTTCTTGGATTGAAATACAAGATAACCACATAGAGTTCTTAATGAGTATTTAAAAATTACAATATTGCTTATAATGAGACATTTTTGTTTCTTGATTACATTTACTGAAAGATTTAGTAAAGTCTTATGGATCATTTCCTAACTCAAAAATTCTACTGACCAATGTCAACAGTCCCCATTTTTAACTTTGAAATTCTATTTTCCCCATGGCATTGACTTTAAGACTACTTGGTACCAGCAGGATGTATGATTTGCCTCAAGGTTTGGCTATGTTGACTTCTGCTAATTGAGGCAAGACCAATGCCAAATTACTAAGTAAAATATTTACAGGTCAATGAATTTCTGGAACACCATTTGCAAGCTTTCAGGAAACATCAAGGAACACATCCTGATGATGGTTGCCAACAAGATAATGAAATAGTAACTGTGAGGAAATGGTTAAAGCCCAATCTGTTGTTAGTTCTGAAGGTTGAGGAAAGTAAGTTCTTGAGGAAGTGCCAATGAGGGCAAGTTCTGCAAAGGACAGGTGAATTGTTACCCTCTCTTTTCTCAACTGCTGCAGGACATCACTCTAAGCTGAGAGGTGGGACAGAGATCATTATTCTGTACGTGGCACCTGGGAAGGGAAGAAGGAAATGACCACCTAATAGGACACTTACTTCTCTGACAAGTGGTCCCTCGAAACCCTGGTGCACACTCACAGATGCCATCATCGGGGGAACATGAGGCCCCATTTTTACAGTAGCAGGGTAGGGAGCAGTTGGGACCCCAGCGACCCTCTGCACAGACGCTGTCACAGTGGACACCTGAAATGATGCAAGGGAGGGAATCGAGTCAGAGGCAGTGTGAGTGGCTTCAGCCATGCTCACTCAGGGACGAGGACTGAGCTCACAGCACCAGTCTGAGCACTACGGGCAGCAGTGAGCAGAGATGATGCCAGGTTCAAAGTCCAGTCATCGCCTTAAATCCATACTTACTATCATCGTAGCATTAAAACAATACCAGAACTATTTTCTATGAAGTCATAAAGAAGGAAGAACACACTTTAGTTACATTGATTTTTCATTTTTAGGTGGAGGAGCAGAAGAGAAGCCCAAGGGTTCTATCTGTGGCAAAATTTATCATAAATACTGTATCTTACAGCCCTCAGCGGCTTCCTTCTCCCCTCGTGCTTATGTTCACAGAGAAATAAAGTATAAAATGATAAGTCAAAGTACAAAGTGGTTAAATTGTTTTACAAAAAGAAAAACCTTCCCCTGGATAAACGATAAATATAATCTTAAAATATTTTGAGGATACACTGTATAGAACAGAAAGATGTGCTATCATGTGCCACCAAACTCCTCCTTAAAAATTTAATCTGACAGTGGACACACCTTGATGGAGTATCACAGTTGACATTATTTATAGCTGTTGTCTAAGTTATTGACTATTATGAAACTGTGTGTAGGGGTTTGACTCGCATTTTGGGCACTGAGAAACTTCACGATCAGTCATGAAGGAATAAACAAATGTCTCAAGGACACATACAGAAAAATCAAAATGGACAAAAATCTAAATACAACCAGGTTTTATTTGAGATAAATGGACTCTCTTCTGTAAATCTTTATTTGAAATACAATAGGGCACTCTTGTAAGTCAGAATTCTTCACGACTCAAAAGAGAGGCTCTTTGCATTGAAAAGCAATGAGATATATACATAGTAGTGAATTGGCAACTGTTGGTCTCGGACCAAATGGAAACGTGTTGAGAACAAGCACACTCACCCTCCAGGATTCCAGGATGGGGACCACCACCCAGCACTGGGGATGCTGAGAAGGCCATATTTTGTATTACAGCTTTTGCTTCTAAGGTGATTAGGAGAAAACTCACCACAGCCCAAACTTAAAATGGAAGCGGAGCCAAACTACAACCTGGATGTTGCTAATTGGTATGCAGCCACTTTTTACTGTTTCTGGCTTTTCTTTTTTTTTCCCTGCAAGTCTCCCACATGGTAAAGGCTATTGAGCAGGCCTGAAAGCTGCAGACCTCATTGTGTCTAGATTCAACCAACAATAGACTTTTATTTCAGCCTGGTCCACTGGCTGAACAAAGGAGACCAGGTCTGTTTATAAAGCCAACTGGGATTTAAACGTTCCCTATAGAATAAAATGTGGAATTTAGACCTACTGTTATTTATATTCTTCATTCATGAATATATGATATTTTTGTTTCAATCTCTTTTGTAAAACTGGGCTGAAACTGTAAACTCCTCCCTCCCCAAATGTGATATACCAGCCACAGGACTTTCTCTGATATTTTTACTCATACCTATAGTACAGCAAAAGAATCAAGCATTGTGTAGTCAACCACTTCAGAAGGAAGCTGCAAACCTAAACTTTGTTCTGTAAATTCATGAAGGTACCAAGAAGAGCTACCTACTATGCTTTACTCTCAGCTCAAACCCAGGTCCTCAGTGCTGACTGTGTGCCAAGACTCCTGTCGGGCAGTGGCTAACACGGGGAGATCTATTTCACAGAGATTCAGACAACCCAGGGCATTTTGGTCTGGAGCCAACAAGGCATATCCCAGGGAAAATTGTGAAGAACTGGAAGGTGAATAATAATTTGATTGATAATCATTTTGAAAATCAATCCTGATTTTTAATGCTTTTTTGTAGAGTAGGGGTTTGGGGAGGGTGAGATTAGCAGTTTAGGGGTGATCCAATTCATCAGCTACCTGCCAAATCACCACTTCACGTGGAGCTTAATGAGTTCAGTTACAATGGCATGGGGGACCATTTAGGTCAAAAGTTTAGCTGCTTTTTTACATTACAGATGATCAGGATTTATGTATAGCTTAGCACATCCTCAATCAGAGAGTGTTAAGGAAAAAGACTATAGGCCAGATGGGCAAATCTGAACAAAGAGATCCTTTATCTCATATTTGATTTGTCTTCCCTTAAGAGGTTCATCTAGGTGGCTTGCATAACCACTGGTAATAATCAAGGTAATGTTCTTATCAGTAACAAGGCCTATGGTAGAGCAAGGAGATTCACAGCAGAGATAAGCTTGTTTCCCATGACTTACCCATCAATTCATTTCACAGAATCACAAGGTAATCTACAGATCATCTATCAAACCTGCTGCCTCCAATCACATAAGCATATTTCAACAGAAACAAGTTTACTTGTAAATAACTTGCATTGTAGGACTGCAAGGAAGTCTTTTCTTTGAATGTAAATTATAAAAATTTTATTAGCAAGTAGGCTTAAAAATTCAAGCCTTTTTCTTTTATTCTATCTTCAGCAAAAATGAGTCATCATTTTGCAGATATTAAAGGCTAATCTATTTGAAGACAAGCATCAGTGTGGCTGAGGAGGAAGCATGAAGCTGTCTTTCTCCTCCTACCACGACTCCTCCCCCTTCAGACCTTCTGTGGTCTTGTCTTATCTTCCCCCTTCATCTTACCGTCAGGAAAAGACAAGATGAATTTATTATTTGGAGGTGTACCTTCTCTGGAGAATATGAATATTTTAAGAAGGCACATATTTTAAGAACCTAAGAAATAAATATCTAATAGTTGACTTCCAGGCAGTGAGCGAGGTGGAGGGATTACTGTGTTCTAAGTCACACCAGGTATGTCTTCTGATGTGACCTCCATGTAAGGACAACCCTGCAATGAAACATTATCCATGAGAAAGAGCTGTTAATTAAGTGTGCTTTAATCATGTTTTTGGCTGTGTGTGTGTGTGTGTGTGTGTATGTTATTCTTTAATTATTTCTATGATCTCATCTTAGTCTTTGCCAGCTTTTCTAGAGCTCCACAGGATATCTTTTTGTTTTCTTGTTTGTCAAAGACAGAAAAGAGAATCTAATTCAACAGACATTCAAGGGTCTGGCCAGCTGCTGGCTTGCTGATGAGAAGGACTCTAAGCAAGGTAACTCCAGAATGATAATGACCCTAGAACAGGCACATCCAACATTGGGGATCTTGATAAGGCAAGGAGGTAGCTGGTGAAAGAGGAAGAGGGTTTGAGGCTGGAGGAACAAGACATGCAAGGCTCAGAAGCCCAAAGAAGTCTGTATCTGTCCTCCAAGGGTTGGGACAGCTGAAATTCAGGGGCTGGTAGGAGCATGTGAGGCATCTGGGTGGCCAAGCAGTGGCCACACTGGGAAGCCAGGAACACCATCGTGTTGAGGGCGGACATCCTCCCGGTGTTAACAGGGACCACATGAACGATCTTTAAGAAGAAGGGAATACAATTAAATTTGGGTTTTATAGGAAAGCAGAAAATGGTTTGAAGATGGTGAGCCTGGAAGGAGGAAGACCTGTCAGGTGGCTGTTTTGCATTCCCAGATGAAAACTGATAAAAATGACAAGGCATTGAACTAAACCAATTACAGCTGGGCTGTGGGGGCAGATGATCTTGAAGAGATAGAGGAGGAAATGCTGATAAACGATCCTCCACCCCCAACATTCCACCCAAGGAGATTAATTAATCCTGGCAGCTCCACGAGGGAGAGACAGTGGCTGTTTCTGCCACCACAGTACCTATGTGCAAGGGTACATGGACGGTGCTAAGTATTTGTGGAATGAATCAATAAGCACAGCTCCTCTCTCTCTTTTTTTTTTTTTTTTTTGCAGTTTTTGGCTGGGGCCAGGTTTGAACCCTCCAACCTCCGGTATATGGGGCCAGTGCCCCACTCCTTGAGCCATAGGCACCATCCACACAGCTCCTCTTTTTTCCAGGATGCTCAGGACCACTCTCCCACTGGATGGAGCAGCCGTATCGTTCTTTGCTTCCCTGAAGGAACCTTCACTCAAACCAGGAAGCCCAACGTTTTTATAGTTTGTGTTCTTAAAATGGTGACCTTTCCCTCCTAAGGGTGTGGGAATGTCTGTCTCACTTATTTTTGAGAAGATAACACTTTCAGGATCTCCGGGCTGTATTTTTTAGGGTTGGTCCAGATTCCACAGCAATAGAAGAAATTAAGAGACATCTTGAGAAAATTCCTCTGGAATGTTTAACAAAAAACAAATCAAAGCTAGTTACACTAGGAAATAACTTCCTACAATACTTGGAAGAAGGAGCAAAATGGGAAGGGGGTAGCTTTAAATCTGCAGCCATCTCTGGTTCAGTGGAAGCATTTTTTTCTGATAAATGTTCTAATGCTGATAAGGAGATCTGTGAAGACTGTTTTTGCCAGGACTGAGGACAAAGAGCTCTTTGATAGCCTTTGCAAGTTGCTAGGCAATGGCTGAATGATCGTGATAAACTTCAGCTAAGCAGCTCTAAAGAAATGTTCATGCATTTAATGCCTGATGCATTATGCCAGCAGCCTCAATGTGAACTCAGCATTCACGGGGCATTTGTGATTGCATGAATGCAGTAAATAAATCATCTGGGGTGTCATTATTTCCCTTCTCAGACACATAACCCCAAATCCTTGTCTTGTTTAATTGCTTGTATTCCTTATGCCAGTATTGCAATATTTGGGGGGAGTTGGCGAATGAAGGAAATGATTTTGATTCAATGCCTTGTTCCTGGCAACAACCTATTAAACATATATTAAAGCTGTTAATAATAATTGGGCTTGGTGATCAAAAGAGGGAGGAATGATAGTATTTAGTCCTGATATTTTTTTTCTGCTTTTCTAATACATTGTCCAAGAAAGCGGTGGCATGATGTGTCCGAGTGTAGAGAAGTTATTTGCTGGTGTATCTGTCTGGGAAGAAGGCGAGCTTCTGCAGGGTGGGAGCTGGCACCCCTTCATCTCTGTGCTCCCTGAACCCAAGCACTAAGGTTACATAGAGTTTGGAGACACTGGACAAATGGTTGTTAAAACAAATCTTTCCATATGGGTAACTACAGGTTTTACAGATCATTAAAAGAGAATCTGCTTTATATTGGTAACCAACTTGAGAAAAGTCTTGGTAAGTCCTATAAACCAGAGATGTTTACCTTTGCAGCTGCAAGACAAAAATACACGAGAGCATGGCCTGTCTGAGTCCAGACTGGATAAAGCGAGCAGAGAGGGCTGGGGGGTGGACGGGGAGACCCGGGAGCTTGGGCTTCTTCTGCATCTTTTCTCTTGGGAAAATGAGTGCCCCCCCCCCCTCACTTCAGGAGTCCCATCTTCTGCTTTTACACGACCCCTTCCCACAAGACCACACAGACACAGACACAGATACACACTGCAGACACACTTTCAACTCCACAATCCCCAAAGGGTCAGCTAGTGAGTCACGTGTCCTTGTGGCTGATTGGGGCCATACACGCTAATTAAACGCACTGGACTAGCATTATTACCACAACATGGGTTTGCACTTACACATCACTGGACCAAGGAAGTAGGTCCCCCCTTATTATAACACTGAGGCATCACTTAGCTGCACGAGAGCTTACCTGGTGACAGATTAGTTCCAGAAGCTGCAGTTCCCTTACTCGGGTAGTCAAAGTTGGTGTTTGGGGGAAATGTGAAGAGGAGGGCTGTCTGTGTGGAAAGATGCTGAGACGGCAACAGGCCACGTTCTGCTCTGGGAAGTGGGATGAAGCCAGCCGGACTCTTCCCACCAGCTTGCCTACAGGGCTCCTCCTTCTGGTTCTGCCCTTCCTGGCCGGGGCTCAGGTGAGTATCCCCCCCTCCTCCTCCTAGTCTCCTTCCCTTTCCTTACAGTTATACCGTGACTGGCCAGTCTCTCTTTCCCAAGACCCCTACAGGTGCATTTGGTGCCCTCATTTCCTTTTTATCTGTTTAGCATGTGTATATATATATGTATATATTTAATTCTGGTATAAATGCATCCTTATAGAGAGGTGGGAGAAGGAAGGAGAAAGGGGGATAGGTGTGCTGTCACCTAGCAGGCACAATGTAAGGGCAGGTGTGCTGTCACCTAGCAGGCACAATGTAAGGGCAGATGGCACACCTTCTGCGTGAGGGCACAGCTACACCTTGGATGCCACCTAACAAATGCAAGTACCATAACCTAATCATCTGCACCCTCATATTATTGTGACATAAACAAATAAAAACAAATGCATCCTTAAGCCTCTTCTCTTTTGCCACTGGTAACAAGGCTTCTGTCAAAAAAATGCTCCCCTGGACCCAAACCTCTTCAATAGTTAGAGGAATAAGGCAGAGCAGATGACGCTCTGGGCTGGTAACTACCACTGCCTGGCCACAAGGGCAAGTTTTAAAATGACAGACAGGGCCACCAAGTAAAGTTGTCCAGGTTGTACACAGCACAAGAGCCCCTAGCCCAGGGGCTCAGTCAGGTCAGCAGGTGCTCCCTGTGCCAAGGAGAACGCTCTACGGAATTTCCATGTTGTTTGCACATTTGCAAAAAAGGTGCTTTATGAACTGGCAGGGGCTCCATCCTCTTCTTCCTCTTTACCCACTTTCCAAATTCTCATTTAGTAGGTGTGGAGTGGGGACTGGGAATATTTGCAAGTTAAAAGAGTTCCCAGGTGACAGTGATCTTAGGCAGGACTGGGAAGCAGGCTGGAGACTGCATATGTTCCCAGACAGCTGGAATGAAATCTTGATTAGCTGTAATGCTCAGCAAATAGGTGTTTTGGCTGACTGAAGTCAAAGCAGAGAGGAAGACATAAACATCAGCCTGTTTCTGTCATTTGTGGAAAATACTTTATGAAATATATCACCCCACTACTCCGGAAATATGCGCGTGTGCACACACACACACAGAGCTAATTATATTTCCCTAACATTGGAAATTTCAGAACAATGGTTTTGAAAAGCCAGTCTCATTTTATAGCAGTGTGTGTGTGTTTAGCAGAGTAGACACAGCAGCCCAGGGCACAGCCTACATCCTGGATGGTATTTCATTCTTCTCCATTTCCTACTGCAATCTGCCTCTTTTTGGTCAAATAATCTATTGGCTAACAACGATAGTAAATTATGGTTTTTAAATAACCACACACTATAATAAAAATGCATGTCTTTTCTTTTGAAAAATTATTGATTTCTTTTGAAAATAGGATCTGAGTTGTCAATGCAGCTTTTGTTTTGGTTAATTTTCATAGTAGTTCTTCTTGGAGACTTATTTCATGACTAGGTAAAATACAGTTATCAGGTATAGGAGAAATAAAAAAGTCTGCCTTCCTTTAGGGGAAAAAGAGCTGAACACCAGGCAACAGGGCCAAGTTAGAGGAGAGACAGATGTACACGTGGTACACGTATCATGTATCAAGTGAGGGCACTATTTCCTCAATTTAGGTGTGCCAATTTCTTTGTGAAGTGTGATAAGACTTTTAGGACACTTATGTCTGGCTCCAAACCTACCTGTGATCAGCTTCTCCCCAGTGTCCCCAGCAGCCAAGCACGTAATGCCATCCTGTGGATTTGGTGAGGGAAGAGCCCAGCTTCCATGTCACATGTCACGGACTTCTGCAGGAAAGCCTCACTTCTACTCTACACCCTGTTACCCTTTCAGGTGCCACTGAACAGGGTCATCCAGAGAAATCTCAGCAACAGGGAAGATAGGAAGGAGAATTAACTTGCTTCCCTGGGTTCATGTTTATTATTTGGCCCCCAAACCTGGAATCTAAATGAAGAGCAGAGGCTTCTTTGTATTCAAAGAGGTCCTTACACAGTACTTACTCAAAACAAGTCTATTGATGAAAAGTTATGAGTCTCTCCAGCACTGATAATGAAATGATTCCCTGTGTACATAATACAGAATTTGCTCTTTTTAAAAAAAAAAAAAAGCCAACTCTTGGTCCAATTTAGGGTGTTTTTTGGAATTTCAGGAAATTTCTTTTCTCCTGTGCATGTTTGCTTTTACTGAATGTGTTTTGTGAGTGTGGGAGATGACCTCCCAGCAGGCTCAGATATTGACTGATACTACACTTCAGATCAACTGCCCAGGGGAACGGGATGCTGGGGTGCCTCAGCTGGCCCAGGAGCAAAAACAACTCGCAAACCAGAGATGCAGGCAACAAGCGGGAGGCCAGCGTGAGGCAGGGGAGCCTCTCCTCGTCTAGAGAAGGCCAGTCACAGATGGACAGAGGATTACATGATCACTCGTGTGACAAGCCACTGCATTCCCGCAGGAGCTCAATAGGTCTAAGGCCAGATGGGATAATTTGTCTTACCCCATGACCCAGACTGGGGAATGCAGCTAACACATTTCCTGGCTGGCTTCCGGCCAAATCCTATCTCTTTCTCTTCTCATGTACACCACAGTGTGCTTTTCATAGGCTGATTCTGAGTCATCAAAGCAGGTGGATACTGGAGCCTCACACTCTCTCTATATTCATAAAGTAGATTTGATGGAGTGCAGTCCAAAACGAATGATGTGGCCCCTTTATTCGGAAAGTTCTATACTTGCCAGAAGATCAAAAATGCTATTTTGCCTCGCTGTGGTCCTTGAGAAATCAGTACTGGTTACTCCATTGGAGAACTTCAAGAACACCAGTGAAGTCACAAAATCTGGTGTAGTCCCTGGTGTGATTCAGTTTTAACCTTCTCTCATGTAACATGAGGAAGTCAAATTTCATAGTGCGAAGGCAGAGTTACCTGAGCTTTTGCACGTCAAGAAGAAACTACAGGGCCAGGGAGGCCTTGGGTCTGTGGGCAGCTCCTGTCAACAGAAAGCCAAGTCCATTGCACCAGCCTTGGCTTGTGTCCCAAGGTAGCTCTGAGACACCAGAAATCAAGTGCATGACAGTTCATCTCCTGGCAGAAACCAAAGGCTCTTAACAAATTCTAAGACATGACCGAAGGGGTTGCTGGTGACATCTCATGTTTATGGATCTGAAGACTTAATATTAAGTTGATAATACTCCCCAAACTGATCTATAGATTTGTTCCCCCATTAAATTTCCACCTTGCTTCTTTGTAGAAATTGACATGTTGATCCTAATTCAAGGGAAATTCAAGGGACCCAGAATAGCCAAAATAATCCTGACAAAGAAGAACCAAGTTGGAGGACTCACATTTTTCAATTTTAAGATTTCCTATGAAGCTACAGAAAACAGTATACTATTGGCATAAGGATAAACATACAGAACAATGAAATAGAAAAGAGAGTTCAGAAATACACCCTCTCACATTTATGGGAAATTGATTTTTGACAAGGGTTTCAATGGGGGGGGGGGCAGAGGAGGGGAACAGTCTCTTCAACAAATGGAGCTGAAACAAATGGATATCCAAACACAAAGTAACCAAGGTAGAGCCCCTAACTCATACTACCTATAAAAATTAACTCAAAATGGATCAAAGAATGAAATACACAAGATAAAATTTTAGAAGAAAACAATGGCATAAATCTGGGTGACATTGGATCAGGCAATTTTTTTTTTAAGAG
Organism: Loris lydekkerianus; assembly: GCA_963574355.1. Lineage (NCBI taxonomy): Eukaryota > Metazoa > Chordata > Mammalia > Primates > Lorisidae > Loris > Loris lydekkerianus. The sequence continues at coordinate 38,042 of CAUYPK010145480.1, forward strand.
TCTCATTTTGTCACCTTCAGTAGAGTGCTGTGATGTCATAGCTCACAGCAATCTCCAGTTCCTGGGCTTAGGCAAGTCTTGCCTCAGCCTCCCGAATAGCTGGGACTACAGGCACCCACCACAATGCCCAGCTATTTTTGTTGTTGTTGCAGTTGGGCTGGAGCTGGGTTCAAACCCGCCGCCCTCAGTATATGGGGCCAGCACCCTTCTCACTGAGCCACAGGCTCCGACCTTAGGCAAGGTTTTTTAGATTCAACACCAAAACACAAAACAACATGATTTTTAAAAAAGATTAGATTAACTAGACTTCATCAAAATAAAACCTTTTCTGCTTCAAGGACCATTAAGAAAGTGAAAAAAATAACTCAAAGTGGTGGCGCCTGTGGCTCAAAGGGGTAGGGTGCCCGCCCCATATGCCAGAGGTGGTGGGTTCAAACCCAGCCCTGGCCAAAAACTGGAAAACAACAACAACAACAAAAACAAAAATAAATCAAAGAACGGAAGAAAATATTTTCAAAACATGTATCTGATAAGGGATGATCTAAAGCATATGAAGAACTATTAAACTCAATAATGAAAAAGTAATCCAATTAAGAACGAGCAAAGAATCTGAAAAGGCATTTCTACAAAGATCTATACATAGATGGCTAATAAGGCATAGAAAGATCCTCAACATCATTAACTGTCATAAAAATGCAAAGCAAAACCACAGTGAGATACCATTTCATACTGACTAGGAGGCTACAATCAAAAAGTCAGACAATAACAAACAGTTGGTGAGGATATAGAAAAATTAGAATGTTTATACGTTGTGGGTGAGAATGTAAAGTGGTCTGGAAGAAGAACAATGCTTTTGCTTGGTAGTTTTCCCCTTCCATGTAGCAGCCCTTGGCTCTCACCTGACCATCCGGGGAGGCAGCGGCAATGGCCCGTGGTAGGGTGGCAGCCATCTGCATGGCTGCAGTCACAGCGCTCAGCACAGTTCAGCCCGTATGTGCCATCCTGCATGGAAGACAGCATCAGAGACATCCATGAAGGCCTGGGAAACGCCACGATGGGAGACAGAGGGCCACGGTCCACGGTCACTCATTTCAGATACAGTACCCTGCTCTCCCAAACACCTCTGGGGAAGATGCATCATAGTCACCTCTTCCCATGTCCTTTTAGTCGCCAAAATGTAGGCTCTAGGTCCGTATTTTAAAATTGCTCAAACCCTGCTAGGTACAGTGGCTCATACCTATAAACATAGCAATCTGGGAGGCTGAGGCCAGTAGATTGCTTGAGCTCAGGAGTTTGAGACCAGCCTGAGTAAGCAGAGACTGTCTCTATTAAAAATAGAAAAACTGGTTCGGTGCCTGTAGCACAGCGGTTACAGTGCCAGCCACATACACCAAGGGTGGAGGGTTCGAACCCAGCCTGGGCCAGCTAAACAACAATGACAATTGCAACAAAAAATAGCTGGGCGTTGTGGCAGGCGCCTGTATTCCCAGCTACTTGAGAGGCTGAGGCAAGAGAATAGCTTAAGCCCAAGAGTTTGAGGCTGATGTGAGCTGTGATGCCATAGCACTCTACTAAGAGTGACATAGTGAGACTCTGTCTCAAAAAATAAAGAAATAAATATATATGAAAAAATAAAAATAGAAAAACTAGCTAGATGTTGTGGAAGGCGCCTGTATTCTCAGCTACTTGGGAGAATAAAGTCAGAGGATTGCCTGAGCCTAAGAGTTTGAGGTTGCTGAAAGCTATGATGCCACGGCACTCTACTCAGGGCCACAGAGTGGGACTCTGGCTCAAAAAAAAAAAAATTGCTCAAATCCTAGTTTATGCCTGATGTAATGATTAGGACATGTGAATAGTGAGCCAATTATGCCAATATCCTCTTATGCATGTAAGCAAATATATATAAATATGCCAATTAATTAAAAGAGACTTATCATAAGCTATAACTCATAAAAGCATTTTCTTTTGTCTCTAAAGATTTTTCTAAAATAGTTCATTGTTCTCTACAAAAAAGTGTATTGTTTATTAGAAAGAAAGGACACTGGCCCATATAAAAAAGCTCTAAAATTAAAAAAAAAAGATTATAAAGGCTGGGCATGGTGGCTTACACCTGTAATCTTAGCACTCTGAGAAGCCCAGATAGGTGGATTGCCAGAGCTCAGGAGTTCAAGACCAGCCTGAGCTAGAGTGAGACCCTATCTCTAAAAAATAGCTGGGCACTGTGGCAGGTGCCTGCAGTTGCAGCTACCAGGGAGTCTGAGGCAAGAGAATCACCTTGAGCCCAAGAGTTTAAGGTTGCTGTGAGCCATGATGCCACAGCGCTCTACTGAGGATGACAAAGGAAGACTGTCTCAAAAAAAAAAGAATATATATATATATAAAATAATAAATAAAATAAAGAAATGATAGTTCTCATTAAATTAAGCTTGCTCCCCTAAATTACCAAAGGGATACACAATACTATAAAAAAAATGAAAATCTCTTATTCCTAACAAATAATCCCTCATGTGTATCTTTCTTTCCATGAGAAAGTCTAAGCTGGGTAACTCCTGTGGCTCAAAGGAGTAGGACACTGGCCCCATATGCTGGAGGTAGAAGTTACAAACCCAGCCCTGGAAAAAATTTAAAAATAAAAAAAAAAAAAAAAAAAGAGAGAGAGAAAGTCTAAGCCGCATAAATATTCTGATCAAGATCCTAAATATGAGACACACGTCCTTCCTCTTTCCCTCCTGGATCTTTAGGCATTCAAAATGCACATCGGTTTGGGATGTCCAAAGGAAATAACGGATGGGACTGATCATTTTTTTCTTTTTTTTTTTTTGAGACTGAGTTTCACTTTGTTACCCTTGGTAGAGTACCGTGGCATCGTGGCTCACAGCAACCTCAAACTCTTGGGCTCAATTGATTCCTTTGCCTCAGCCTCCCAAGTAGCTGGGACTACAGGTGCCCACAACAACACCAGGCTATTTTTTAGAGACAGGGTCTCGCTCTGGCTCAGGCTGATCTTGAACCAGTGAACTCAGGCAATTCACCCACCTTGGCCTCCCAGAGTACTATGGTTACAGGCAGGAGCCACCATGACCAGCCCGGGTCTAATCATTTTGTTTGTGAGAAAAGAGTGGAGAACTCGGCATTTTTGAGCCCCACTCCTTCACTCCAGATCCTGAGAATGAGGGAGAAGGCTGCACCCCTCCCCCACCACCTAGACACTAAGTGAAACAAGGGCGCACAATTACCAAGAGGAAGGAACATGGGAACTAGCCAACGGGGAGGGGTGTGTCCATTTGTCCAGGATTCGGGTAAAATTTTTAAAAAATTAACCATGTTTGCGGCCCTTCCAATGCTTGATAGGACCACACAGGATTTAACTACACATAATATGAACCACTGCACCACCAGCCTTCTCTGGTTTCCTAACTCTTTAAGGTACGAAAAAGGACAAGATAGTGCCAGGGGCTTTCCTTTCTCTGCCATCACATGGAGAGTGAATGGAAAGTGAAAGGTGATCTTCCAGCCCATGCCCAGTACTAATAATTTGCTCACCGGTCTCCCGAGGTGGCAAAGCTAAAGTAATTTTGGCCCAGGGTTTGGGAGGGCATGGAATAGCCCAGGGCGGCCTCCTCTCTACTTTGGGAAATGGGCTGGACTTCACAGGAGGAAGCCCAGAGAGAGAAGGGGGTTCCAGGGAAGGTCTTGTTATCTGCCCATTAGATGATGTCCTGGGGCTGGAGAACACACACCACTGAGAACTGCCTAATGGCTCAGAAGGAAAGAATTAGAATAGGGAGAAAGAGTGATGTGAAAGACATGAGCAGGTTGCCACAGAATGCACTTCCTGCTTGCCCCTCTGCGAGCCTGCGCTAGACCAGTAAGAGATTCCTAATGATATACATCCCAAAGTAGGTCAGGGGAATGGAGGGGGCCATAGGGAAATCTTCAGAGATTCTCTGGGCTCCAGAGGTATTTATGTTAAAGCAGGCTGTTTCTGAATCATCCACTTGGATGAGCATTTGTGTGACATCAGTCACCACCACCCATCACCCTCTTTCAAGTCCCTGCCACTTTCCCCTCCTAAGACAGAGGGGTGGGGATTTCCATTTTCTATTATGTAGAAACAAGATATTTAGAGGTTGATAGGCAAACACTGGGTGTTTGACCACTCCTGTTGACCAGCTGCCTCCAAGAAAAGGGTAAGAAACAGGATAAAGGAGGGGGCGGGGTGGGGGGCAGGGCGAGATGAAGAAGAAGGCAGACATCCTCACAGAGGCTACCCAACCCATTCCAGGTCTCTCCACGTCTAATCCCTTTTCCAGGCCTATGTCCAGTGTGAATCCAAACACCCTGATTCTTCTAATAGTGAGTGAAATTTGGTTCACAAGGAGCCACTTTAAAGCAAGAGAACTGCAAAAAAGAAGCCAAACCTCGGGCATCAGTCCCTCCTGCTGTCCCCAGTGGGGCGCTGGTTCCAACATACCTGGCAGGGAAGTTCGCACTTCTCCCCGCGCCATCCAGGAGCGCACGTGCAGGTCCCATCCAGGGTGTTGCAGGCTCCCCCGTGGAGGCACTGGCAGGTTAAGTTACAGCCAAAGCCCCACGTGCCGCTGGGGCACCTGATGGAGCAATCCACCCCGTGCCAGCCTGCACGCAAAGAATGCCAGGGCACGTGAGGGGACAAAGGCGGCAGGGGGCTCTGGGGGGCCTTTCCAAGCCAGGTTTCTCTCCAGGAACACCTTGGAGGTGCACCCTCCTACCTTCCAGAGGCAGACAGCATCAGCTCTGCTGAGTTGGGCCTCCATCAGAAATGAACAAAACGCAGCCCTGAGGACCCAGATGGCCTCGGGCCATGTGATCCGTCAAGGAAGGGGGCGGGGGTGGGGGGCACCTCTGCGCCACTGCGGAGGAGCTGTGGCGTGGAGCGCTGTGCGCGCAGTGACACGCTGTGGAATGCTCAGTTTTGTTCAGATTTGCAACAAATCTGAATATCATACGGGAGGGAGAAGACAGTTGGTGCTTGAAAACACAACCCCATCTTTAAAGCAGGGCCCCACTAACTATGAACTGTGCGCATCCGGGATCCTGGCTGAGCCTGGGGGGGCGGGGTGGGAGGGGCGGACAGAAGGTGGGGACACGTTCTGCTTTCATATAAAATCCGCGCTTGGCTGCATTTCTTGTCGTAACTGCGGGCTGGCCAATTTAGGGGCATGGCCACGTATCCACTTGTGCCCTCTTCCCAAAACTACAGAAGCTCACAGACTTTTGGAGCTGGCGGGGACTTCTGAGGGCATCTGATAGGAGCCTCTTGCCGTGTCTCAGGTAAGCATCAGAGCCTCAGGTAAGCATCAGAGTCTCAGCGCTCTGCTGCAGGAGGACCTCGCTAGGGTCAGGCGCCAGAGTTTTGGTGCAGTGGGAGCTAGAGCTCTGGCCAAGATTTCTTCCTGGGGCTCTACAAGATATGGGAACCAGGAGCAGATAAGAGACTGATTTACCCACTCTTACCTGCCTTACAAGTACAAGATCCATCCACAGAAGCGCAGACAGCATCGTTTTTACAGCCACAGCGGGAGGAACAGTTAACCCCGTAGGTTCCCAGAGGGCACGGGGTGGAGCAGTCACCGCCCTAGCCAGACACAAAGAGCAAAATGCGTGAAATTTTGCCAACTGAAGCAAGGCCAGCACAAATAAGCAAAAAATATATCTTGGCAATACTAGTTATACTTCCTCTCTAATTTTAACATGCTGTATTTTTTTTAAAAGCTGCTGCAACGTCATCAGGACACAAATTTTAGAGATTTAAGGGCAGTACTAGCTGGCCTAACTTTAGGATCTATTATAGTATTAAATGGGACCCAAAAAGCCTGCTGCCTTTGTTAGTTTTGCCTTCATAGCAGAACTGAAAAACAAAACAAAAAAACTCTTTGCCCTTGTTCAGACAACTGGACATATAAAAATAAATTGTAGCCATAAAATTACTATCAATAAATAAAGAAATGTAAACATGAACTATATGTTAGAGCCCGACACTTCCTAGACTTCCTTGTAGAAAATGTGATGCCATCAGTGGGCAAAGCAAAGCAACAAAGCACATTCAGCCCACAGGACAATTCAGTTTATCTCACAGTGGACTACCAAAGGTGACTGGAGGTCACCTCCTTTCAAAACAGAAAGAACTCTTAAGGCTAATTCAAGGGCTCACCCAAAGGATTGTGACATAAGTTAAAAAATTCTATAAAGATCCTCTTCCCCACCCACCAGTTCTACTTTATGTGCTGTGTAATAATCATCAACATTCTTCATCTTTCAAGGTCTCCTCTTTAAAGTAAGAGAAAATAATAATTCAAGAACAACCCATTTTCCTTTAAATCAAAAATTCCTGATCTATAGCTAAGAACTCCTCGAAATTATGGGCACAATTCTTCCCTATAGGTATATGGACATATTGGCAAAGTCTAGGTTTTCAAAGGAACCTAAAAACTAATATGCAACTAACTATAGAATGTAAATACATAGAGAGTGTAAATATATAATTAAGTGCTAACTGATGCATGACGTGTCTTTAAATTTCATAGAATTCAAAACAAAAACTTTTGACAATAATATACAACCTACTTTTAAAAAGTAGTTTTGCTGCCAATAAAACCCAGTAAAATAATTACTGGAGGAATAATTATGATATATTATACTCCCTGGCACATATATATAAATTAATGCCGTATTTATAGTTTCACCACATTCTGAGTCACCGTTCTAAAGTTATTCTTCATATTTGTATTAGTCCTTTTCTTTTCATCCTCCTTCTTGTTAATGACTTGCATGATCTCAGCACATTTACCGTACTTCACCAAAGGTCATATAAATCACGGTATTGATATGCTCCACCTTGCACCCCTCTTCTTCTTTCTCCAGGGCCCAGGTCACTCACTTTGAATCCTGGAGCACAGGTGCACTTGCCAGTCACACTGTCGCAGTCAGCCCCGTTGCGGCAGTTGCAGATCTGCTGGCAAGCTTCCCCGTAGAACCCAGGAGAGCAAGTCTCATTACAGTAGAGTCCAGACCAGCCTGGCTTGCAGGCACACTCTCCAGACATGGGGTGACAGCTGAGAGATGTGGATGGAAGGAACAAAGTCACTCTGGGATAGACATGACACCCGGCGCTGTACAAATGTTGGTTCAGCCATGACAGCTAAATATGAGGGTAATTCCAAGCATAATAATTTAAACTTCATTTCCAGACTTGGTATGATTTAATTAATTGGCTGAAATCTGATTGCTACTGCAGATAAGTTGTATAAAATCAGGATCATCTCTAGCAGGATGAGTATTACAACCACGCCCTTCCTTCTGAAATTCCTTTTAATCTTCTTACATCAAAAACTCCAATTTAGTAAAGTCAAATCTATGAGAAGAGCTAGAAAACTCCATCCAGTAAACAATACCAGTCGGTTATCCAGCGTGATGTCAAAGGAACTTCAAAGGCAGTGACCTGGTCAGCCCCTCAAACCTGGTGGCAGGCAGCTGTTCCTACCTGAGACAGCAGCCACACTGACCAGCCAGGCAGCCAGCTGCTGCTGCATGGCAAATGCACATATCAGCTGTGCTAAGATGCGCATGTGAGAGCTTACACAATAGGGCATTCTGTGGCACTCTGGCTCAGAACACATGTGCTCCCACCAGAGGAAAATCTCAACAAACAAACTAGCCCTGCTGACAACTGCAACACTGTTTAAAGATGGTCTTCCTCTCTTGATGGGGCTACAACCCTCCCTTTAACTAGGGCCAACAACAAAATCTGGTGCTGTATCCAGACATGTGCTAAATGACCTCTCTGCAAAGGGCTGTTCATAGATGTGCTGCTCTCGGAAAGAACAGTGAGCTCGGAGGCATGAAGATGGAGAATGTAATTCCACCTCTCCCCCTGCCTGAGTAACCTCGGTGAAATCACATGACCTCCCTGGGGCTGATGTCCGTCTCAGCCACTCCCCCTAACCTCATATCCTATCTTCCTCCTCAGTCTCCTCCCTCAGAAAAAGCCTGAGGGTCAGAATGTTTGGTCCTCATTTTCAGAGATGTATTTAAATACATTTTTAGACCCCTTTTTCAACTCAGGGCCCAAGAGCAACAGCCTAGGAACCCAGGACATCTTCGGGAAACACAGCATGAAGAGATATCCTAGGCTGAGATGATTTCTTGGGCAGAAGAGGTTTCAGGGGTGTTCAACCTTTTATTCTCTGCCATACATTGGAACATTGGGTTACATATTAAATACACAAACACTAAGGAAAGCCAGTTTGCAATAAAAAATATCTCCATGCATACCTCACAAAATCAGCACGTGGCCCAGGGCCACATGTTGTTTGGACACTCCTGGTTCAGATCAAGAGGACAAGGTTTTGAGTCTCAGATATACTTCCATCTACTCAAGTCTATTTAAAAGCAATCATCTTGAGCAATCACCTGGCATCACCATGGAATCTCCAACGTCACACGTCAAAAACTGAGCACTTGTTGTTCCTCCCATATATCTACATCTAAATGGTCTCTATTTCTCCAAATAGCACCACCAACCACTCAGTTTACCTGCCTCATTTCCCATATCCAGTTCATCACTAGAGCTTAACCATTCTAACTCCAAAATACATTTTTAATCTCCCCACCTGTCTCCATCATCCCTGTCACCATCTTATCTCCTCCTAAACAGCCTTCCAGCTCTGCTCCCTGTAACCACTCTTGCCCCATAACCCACGCAGCGAATCATATCACACCCTCTCCCCCTTGATATCCTCCAAAGGCTCCCCACTCCACTTAGAATAAAATCCACACCTTTTATATAGAGTGACTGTACAATTCATTGTCTAAAGCAGGACGTTTTCAGGAGTGAAGAGGGAGTTACTCATTATTTCTCTAGGACAGCAGGCCTACAACAGACTGTCCTTGTGAAACCAGATATATGCTCACCCTAAATACAGCCCATGGGCCTGTCATCTGGCCATCGCCTACTTCTCAACCTCATCTTTTGTCATAGTTCTCTCTGGATTTCTTTGAGTTTGCATATAATAAAGCTTTTTCAACTTAAAGGCTGTTCCATGTCTTTAGAATGCCATTTCCCTGCTCTTTTCCTCTCTGTTCAGCTGTCCTTTGAGTTCCCAGCTTGAGAGGCCTTCCTGGACCACCCAGACTTAAACTTGAGCTCTCCCCTTCTCTTTTCTAACACCCTGTTTTTTCCCCTCATCTCCCTTATCACAGTTTATAGTCCTATGCTTATTTTTATACAGTCTTTTAATGTCTTCCTTCTAGACTGCGAGTTCCACAAGGGCAAGAATTAATTCTGTGTGGTTACCTATCCCGGGCACACATTAGGTCCACAGTAAATGCTGACTGAGTGAATAAGTGAAAGTGTCAGAGTCAAGGCAGAGCAGATCTAACTCTAGGGATCTTGCTTTCCCACATGGATCTGCTTTTCCCTGACATCTCAGAGTCATTGAGACATGTTAGATTGTACTCAGTATATATGCACATACAGGCAGAATTTCCCCTAAATTAGTTTCAAGATGTTAAAGTCTTGGCTAAGGGGAATAACCACTAATTGCAGGGAACATGAATGTGATGTTTGTGATGATGATGTAGGTGAATGCACAGAGGAGAAGTTATTTACTGAGCAGTGCCTAGATCCCAGCACCGAGCTAAACTCTCTGTGTGCCCTATTCAATGCCAACCTAAGTGGTAGGTATGATCCTATTTTATGAATGAGAAAACAGAGGGCTACAGAGAGTAAGTGATTTATTCAAAGTGTCACACAGGTAGTGGCAGAATCAAATTTGGACCTTGAACCCAGGTTGGTTGGTTTGCTTTTATACCAAAGAAAAAGGAAGTCTTGCTAGTAGTCTGCTGTAGGTGGGGAGACTAAATACGGAGAACATTGCTAAAATTTAGGATGTAGTACAGAGAAGGGGTCAGCAAGATCAGTAAAAATCTGCAATGTGCAAAAAACAGAGACAAATTTAAATTTGCTTCATTAAGGTCTCGGTGCCTGTAGCACAGTGGTTACAAAGCCAGCCACATACATGGGGGTGGGGGGGCAGGGGAACTGATGGGGGGCAGGTTTGAACCCCGTTCAGGCCAGCTAAATAACTGCAACAAAAAAATAGCTGGGCATTGAGGCAGGTGCCTATGGTCCCAGCTACTTGGAAGACTGAGAAAAGAGAATCACTTAAGCCCAAGAGTTTGAGGTTGCTATGAGCTGTGACACCACAGCACTCTACCAAGGGTGACACAGTGAGACTCTGTGTCAAAAAAAAAAAAAAAAAAAAAAAAATTACTTCATTAAGTTCCTAAATTTGAGAAAAGGAAAAGAAATATTTCAAGTGATGGATTGGTTAAAGTAGCTCACCCTATCTTAACATATTGAAAAAGAAAAGATATTTTTCTTGAAAAACATTACTTGACATTAAAAAGTAGAAAGTAATATTCATAGTGGAGAAGTAAAATGTTAAATGAAAGAGACAATTTGGGTACAGTGAATTGAACTCCACAGAAGGCAGATGGAGACATTGATATTCAATGCCCCTTAGTGAGTGCTAGTGCAGTGTACTGGTTCTCAGATTGATTGACACCAAAATTAGTATTCTGCAATTTGTAATTAGATGGAGGAAGCCAGAGCACTCTGGAAGCATTTGATGGGTTCTCACGCAGGCAGCTTAATTGGCAAAGAGATTTACGTGTTGATGGAGGAGCAGCAGATTGGAAGTTGAAGGATAGATGTACTCATTACCTGTTTTCTGTCTAACGGGAAGATTGCTTTGTATGTATGAAAATAGGATTATACACATATGGGAATATTTGCCATTTTATATGTACATATAACTATACATACATATTCTAGTAAATTTTCCAATTTAACAGCTAAGTGACAGCATGAGTCCAATACCATATAATAATGGCTGAAACAGAATGCGTCACTGAACTTCTTTTATTCACTTCCTTAGATGTTATTAATGCTTGAATGCAATGACAATTAGATGACATTTGCAAACAGACACATCCTGGTTGTCTATGGCTATTAAATGTCCTTATTAATAAGAGTTAATATATCTATCCTATGTGGAATCTCATTAAATCTCAAATTTTACTTTCTTTTTCAAAATCATAAAAATTAGTTTTCACTTAAGAAATTCAGGTCACAGTGAATGTCTTTAGACTCAATAATAATGCTAAAATTTAAAATGCTGATGTTACTTATAAATATACGACTATTTCAACCATACTTGTATAATAGATCGTAAAATAAAAATGGCTACAAATTCTTTGCAGCATTTCCATTAAGAGGTGGAACATATTGAATCTAGACTTGGTTTGGTAACCTGCTTTGTCCACAAGGTCGTTAACAAACATGACACAACCAAAAGCTTGAAAAGTGCTTGCCTGTTGGGACTTTCCCTGTTCCTTGCTGCTTTTAGAATCCAGTCCCCATGTGAAGAAGCCCAGGCCATCCTGGTAGATGCTGGAGAACGTGACTCAGTCACCCCTACCAGCCAGTCAAATGCCAGACAAGTGAGTAAGGATATCCAGGACCATCGGGAAAAGAATGAACAAGCAGAGACCAGCCCACATAGCCAAGCAAAAAATCATCAGCTAATAAATAATTGTTGTTTTATGCCACTGTTTGGAGGAGGATTTTTTTTAATGCAATATAAACTCCTACTTAAATATATGGCTGCAATATATGTCAAGATGTATATTCACAGAACTCAAAATACAGTACCTAAGGTCAATGTATGCTATGAATTTACATTGCATTAGTTATGTCATTAATTATAATGAAAGGCTTTAGGGTAAATATACATCATGAATTCTGTAGCAGCAAAGCTCTACCTGCTTGATTAAACATTACAGTGAACAAGCTAGACTTTCAATTAATACAAAGATTCCATGCCTTTTGGTTTGAAGGGACCCTGTGTTTCTAGGAGTTTTACATGGCAGTCCAAGAATTATTGAATAGATGGATAGATGGTTTCAACCGTGAATTCAACAAGATAAGAGTCATATAATCTACATTCAATTGATTTTAATGGAAATTTGTAAAAGCTAATCTTTGAAAATAGCTTTCATGATTTGGGGAAGAACTTAATAGGTTAATTTTTTTTAATTTTCTGATTATTAGGTATACATTATTAGACAGATTTTTAGTGCTATTTTGATTTATTGATTGTCAAATAATCCAATGTACGTCCACATGAAAGCATACGTGCTTTTGCACATGCGGCCTATGTCAACAACATCCCAGTATTGGCCTCAATAACTCTCTACTCACACCTTGCCACTATTAACGTGGTACTGAACAAAACCAGCATTCTCCCTGCTTCTCATAGTTGAGCTCTTCATATAGGTTTATTATTCTGTTTCATCTTCTGCTGTGTTACACACAACCAAGTAGCACACTGGTATAATGCTTTAAGCTTCCACAACATAAGGCCACTTTGTTACAATGAGCCTTCCACAGTAGGAAAGGGAGTCAAACACATGACTGGTCCCTAATCCTGCCAGATCCCCAAATAGTGGAGAGTTGAAAAACAAACAAAAACCTACAGAGATTATTCATTTTTACTCCTCCAAATGTTTACCTAAATTGGGCATGTAAAGAATGGCAATATTTTCCGATGGAAATAAACACAAAAGTTGACTTAAGAGGCTTACAAAATTACTTGAATCACGTACTGAATACCCTTCTTTGATACGTCCCACTAAAATGTATTCCAGCACTCACACACACAGCACAAAGTCTATTTTTCTGTTGCTAACAATGGTTTAAAGAAGAGACCAATCACCTTCTGTTTACTTGTAACTTTTGTGCATTTGGGATTTGATGGGGCCACGAGTTATCTTTCAGAAGTATAAATGAAGTAACAGCTGTGCTGAATGCAAATAAGTTATTTTAGTAACACACGAACTGCTATATAATATAATGCACTTTTGTCAAACTCAGCTTTTTCAGCAGTCTGCAAACGAGGCCCAGAATTTTAAGTTATGTATATCTGGTCCTTGAGGGAGGCAAAAGAAGAGAGGGGTCTGGAAAATATTTTCAGGGGCAGACAAGGCACAGGAGGGTGGGTGGGATTGTGGTTTCCGGTTCTCAAAATTCTTCACGAATTTTTGAGCTGAAAGACCCCTGTGACTCCTATGTCAGAGTAATCAATTCTGAAAAGATATTTCATACATGACAGCCACATGTGAAACACTTTCACAAACTTCCACTGGTACACTTCCTCTCTGTAGCCCTCTTTTTTCCTTCTGCAGATGTGCTGTCAGGTAGGAGACACTGCAGTGAGACTAATCCCAGGATCTTTTACACACTAAACGTGGCTTAACCCTTTCTCTATCATTGCATCTTCGCTTCCTGGAGAATATCACAGAATCCTTCACTTAGGGAAACGTTCTTACTAACCTCAGCAAATTTAATTTTTATCAGTGGCCCTTCATAGAGAATAAGTAGAATTTAATATCCACCAATGACCATCTAACAATGTTAGCACCTCTGATGTGGATCACCGCTCAAAGTAAAAAAGTCTTCCTGGGATAGCCCAGAGACAGCAAGAGCTCTCTGTCAATCCCTCCTTTCAAATCCCGGACACTGAGGTTAAAACTTGAATAAGACATGACCTTCCAAGAGCAGGTGACACTCACCTCTGAGTGTTGTCTAGGTGGCAGGGGCACCGCTTGTCACATTTGATGCCATAGAGCCTCTCTGGACACAGGCGTGCCTCACAACGCTCACCAGCAAAGCCGGCCTCACAGAGGCAGGCACCGCTCACGTGGTAGCATTTCCCGCCATTCATGCACCTGCAGGTCTCAGCACAGTGAAGTCCGTAAGTCCCAACGGGACACTCATCCTGGCACCTATCAAGCAATGGGGCAGAGCAGAAGACAGTGTAGATAATACCGTTGTGCAAATAGTTGATTCATAATAGCTTTGTTATGCATAAATTGAAACTGCATTTTACTGTGTTTTGTTTGTTTTTTTGTTTTGAGACAATCTCACTCTGTCACCCTGGGTAGAAGGCCATCGCGTCTTAGCTCACAGCAACCTCAAACTCTTGGGCTTGAGCAATCCTCTTCCCTCAGCCTCCCCAGTAGCTGGAACTACAAGCATTTGCCACCACACCTGGCTAGTTTTTCTATTTTTATAGAGACGGGACCTTGCTGTTGGCTCAGGCTGGTCTCAAACTCCTGAGCTCAGGCAGTCCACAGGCTTTGGCCTCCCACCGCGCTAGAATTACAAACCACTGCACCTGGCTTTTTTTTCAGTTGGTCATTATTTAGTAAGGTCCTGTTACAGGCATGAAAAGCATAAAGAAAAATGACAATTACTGTAGCCACATGCAGTAATCACAGTAGTGTGACTTGTAGAAAGAAGAAATAACAAAAACAAAATAAAATTATGAGCTTAGGGCATGAATCCTGGTTATGACTAGTGCCTGCCAATGTAGCACTTTAGCAGATACCAAGAAAAGGAAAAAAGAAATTACCCAAACATTCGTCCCACTCCATAATTAGGAAATGCAAAACATAGGCTTTCCCCATCCCAAAGAAAAAACTTGGTTGTAAATTTGCAACTAAATTTTAATTCTCTTGGCTTTCCTGTGGACATTAATTTTTAATCTCGGCCATGTTTCTCTTCTTTTCAAAGCTGAATGGTAATCACTGTTCCTCATTTAGAAGTTACGTAACTAATAAGCAGAGTCTTCTTTAGGTGCGGGGAACTCTGCCCTACTGAAATCAGGCATCCTGGATTCCAACCTGAGAGAAAAGCCTGCCAGGAGCAGGTTGTAGGAAAAGCTTGGAGTTTTCTAACACAAAATTTTTGGCAAGTATGGTACTGTCCTCCCTTGGGAAGCGGGGCTGCCAAATGGCAAGGAGAGGATATGAGACTTCAAAAATTCACTTGATTGTCTTTTAAAAAATGGCATTGGAGCTCTGTCTCAGAGAAAGGGTGTGCTCTGCATCAGGTGCAGGAGGAGGGAAGCTGAGTGGCTGGAGGGCTCGTGATAGAAAGAAGAAAACAATCTCTCATTAGGGCTCCTGGGCAAGCCAAGTTTCTCTTTGGCTAGACCAGGTGACGGGGGATCTCTGCAGCACAAGGAGAGCTTTCTGCCAAGGCACAGGCAGACAGGGCTTTGTCCACCAGGCACTCACCACGAGGAGGGTACACTCTGTCTCGGCAGCCACTGCTCACGTGGCGCTCAAGTCATGCCAGACCCAGAGACAAAAATGTAGGTTGGCCTGGCATTTTTCAGATCCGTGTAATGTGAGCAGCAAGAAACAACAGCAAATTTAAGCATAGTTAAGAGAAACGGCAGAGAAACACACTTAAAAGTCACAGTCCTTCCACAAGGCTTTGCATATTTTAATGAGAGTGCAAAGGCCAATGATACCAGGGTAAGCAGGCTTCTAATTCAGCACAGACCCATCTTGAGAATCCTGTGATACTCTTCTGGGTAACTGTGGCTCTAACATGTATTAAATACGATGGAGACAAGGAAAGGGCCTCGTGTAAGGCTGATTTCACAGATTCTAGCCATTTTCAGACGTAGTTGGCAATGGGCAAAATCCCCACCCTATCAACAAATTATTAGCAAAGTTCTAGAGCAGGCGTCCTCAAACTGCGGCCCGCGGGCCACATGAAGTGGTGTGAATTGTATTTGTTCCTGTTTTGTTTTTTACTTCAAAATAAGATATGTGCAGTGTGCATAGGAATTTGTTCATAGTATTTTTTTTTTAAACATAGTCCAGTCCTCCAATGGTCTAAGGGACAGTGAATTGGCCCCCTGTTTAAAAAGTTTGAGGACGCCTGTTCTAGAGTAACTAATATTTACTATAAAATCAGATGTGTGCTTTAAAGTTACATGAGTAAACCTATTTTTAGGTATAAAAATACCTATTTCAAAAATACAGAGTATTTTTAAAAGGTACTCTTTATTTTTAACCTGTCAGAAGTTTTAACAAGCCAAGTCACATAGTTTGTTCCTTAAATATATAAATTTCAAGGAGAAAAATGCTGAGGTATGGTAATATAGCCTTCTCGTTTCTCCTGAAGGCTGGCAAGATCAACCTGTCTGGATTTTCTTGCAAGTCAGTAGCAAAAGGAAAAAGATAAAGGTAAAATAATATCACTTTTGGGCAGCGCCTGTGGCTCAAAGAGGTGGTGGGTTCAAACCCAGCCCCGGCCAAAAACTGCAAAAAAATAAATAAATAAATAAATAATAATAATAATATCACTTTCTCTCTCCTATAATGATTGGAAAACAAACCTAAATGTGAAGCTTTGGACTATTTTCATGGTTTTAATTTAGTAAAAAGCACAGTTCTAAAAAGCATAGCTCCAAAAATGGGTGAAAGTGGTATAGATCGGAAGCCTGGAAAAATATCTGACAGCAAATTACACAGAAGCAACGTGCGTGTATCGTAACTCAGCAGAGACTTCCTTTTCTCAGGGAAAATAAAATCCACAATAGCTGGTCCTGACCCACATTTACCTTTCTAACCTATAATTAAACACACTACTATTTTTATTATAAATAGTATAAAACAAAAAGTCGTTTGAATTTTACTCACTAAAGCAGCCATTATGTAAGCCAGGTTCATATTCTGGCTTTCTTTTTTGTCGATGTTACACTTGAAAGAGAATCCCATTAATAATAGAATCCCATTAATAATAATGCCCCATGATTGCATTAATGTACACAGCTATGATTTAATAATACATAAAGAAAGAAAGAATTGGTGAAAAAGGAAAAGCATTCTTAGGAAAGACCGTGGAGGAGTGATAAAGACATGGTAATGAATATTGTCCACATTAGAAATATGGACATTTTGAAAGCTTCTACTTTTTGTTTATTTTGAATAACGCCCAGAAAGTGGGAAGAATGGACGGGCGTGGAATAGAGATAAACACATAAAACACAACACCAATTCCCAAACCAGTGAGGGTCCCAGACTAGTCTTACCACCTTTTAGATTATTACATTCTTATTACATCGCATCTTGCTGTGAACTTAAGGAAAGGGAGGGGTGTTAGCACGCAGGAGGTGACATCTCCCTCTTTCCCCCTTGTCCTTTGAAGCATTTTCCTCCCTGGAGTAACAGGAACAGAGGGGCCAAACCATAATTTAGTGTGAAAGAGTCGCATTCCTCCTTAAACCTTGGCTCTCTGAATCAGCCGCCTACCTTTCTAACATCTGGAACTGCTGCTTTGGGGAAATATAAAAAGTGCTGGGAAAGCGCCAACTTGTCCACGGCTGGAGACACTGGGAAGAGCTCACCCACTGAAGACCAGCGCTGCATTCCCCCAACTCCTGTTTGTAATCCCTCCATTCACACACGTTTACCTTCACATTCGGGGCAACAGGGCACACAGGCTTGGAGCACTGTCTGCTGGGCTTTACGCAACAGAGTCCATTACTCAGTCAGGGATCCCCAAGTGCAGCCAACACTTCCTGAGCACCAGCTACCACGTGGGCCCACACTGGGCACTGGAGGCCTCAGGACCACTCTGAGACAAAGCCCTGAGCATTAGAAACACTCTTTTCTTTTTTTTTTAACCTCTCCAGAAGAACAATTGTGAGGATCTGGAAACCATGGCTCTTCACTCTTTCTTACTCCGCTGTGTCACATTCTGTTTCCTCACCACAAGATCCTCTAGACCTCCCCCAAAACCTCAGAACCTTTTATTTGGGTGTCCCATGCCCTGCTCTGCCAGCCTGTGGGTTGTCTGTTGGGTTTTCTCTATTGGCTCCTGGCTGGGAGGGCCGCCCTCCCCACATCCTGGGAATGCTTTGCTGCAGACGCCTGCGGTGGTCCCTGCTCCTAGAAACAGCAGCCTCTGGCCTAACCTCACTGATCAAGTTGTGCTGACTTCTCAAAAGAAGGGAAATGGCGAGTTAAGACCCCCGCCCCTCACGGCCTCTGTCCCCACACCTCCTACCACAAATCGCCCCGTGGCAGTCATTCTTCCTTTCATGACATATGTGCTTATTGTCATCGTATGTGTGAACTCCAGAACCCAGATGGGAATAACAATTGAAGACAGGGATGGAGTCATCAGTTCATTAGAAAAACAGTCTTTATAAGAGCAACAAGTCAGAAGCAAATTCCCTCTGCACTTTCCTTTCTCTGGCTTTTTGTCTTCCTTGCCTCAAATCTAAAATTTACCTGAAAATTAGCTGTTCTTCCCTGTCCCTGCGTTCCAAACATGATTATAAGCTTCCTTGCCTTGTAAGTTTGTTTTTGTGTTGCCTCTAATTTGAAACTTAAATTCTAAGAGGGCAAGAAAACAACCATTATATTGAAATTTTTAGTGCCTTAAAATATTACGTGAAACTATTATTTAGGATCACGCTTGGTCTTGTGCCTCTCCTATCCCAATTCATTTTTGCATAGTAAGATTCACAGAGATCCAGAAATCACCTTACGATTTCATCTATCCAAGACACATCTTCAAACGAGGATGTTGGTTATAAAATTTTGAGTAACCCTCTTACATGTTATAAAAACTGTTTGCTAAAGGTGTCAAGAATTCATAACATCAAAAAAGTAAAGGTAAAATATTAGCAAAAGACACAAAGGTCTTTAATGAAATTAGATACTACTAACAAAAGTTCTTAATAAAAATAAGGTTACAAACTACAAAAGCAGGAAGAAGACAATTTAGTAAAAACAAGTAGCAAATGTAAAGGCATACTAAAGCTATTTTCAATAAAATTGGGAACAAGACGGGGATTTCCACCTTTACCTCTGTTTGTTCTGAGGTTCAGAGGTACATTGATTCTGTACATTGATTTTGAGGTTCACATTAACGTAAAAACTTTAAAAAGTGAAATAATCACTGTCCATGTAGAAAAGGAATGAGCTTCTTTGTAGAGGATATGATTATATGACTAAATAATGCCAGTATTTGCTAAAAAATAATATTAACTAAAAAGTTTGGTAGCGTGAGATCAGACAGCTCTACTGAGTCCCAGCAGCTCTTACTCTGATTACCAGCAACAATATAGTAACTAATAGTCTAAATAGAATACTGAATCCTAGGAAGGTAACTT
This sequence comes from Loris lydekkerianus, assembly GCA_963574355.1. NCBI lineage: Eukaryota > Metazoa > Chordata > Mammalia > Primates > Lorisidae > Loris > Loris lydekkerianus. Next base: position 57,127 of record CAUYPK010145480.1, read on the forward strand.
TATACTTTTTAGAGGTACCTAAGTAAACATTCCATTTTAAAATAAATCTATCCAAAAATAGAGGCAGTCCCTGAGTTACAAACATCCAACTTACATCCAACTTATACTTACAGAGGCTACTGAAGTCCCCAAGTTACAAACTTTGACTGACACATATTTGCACTTAAAGAATGGAGGCTATTAGGGATAACAGGTTAAATGTACCTGTTCCAATTTATATACAAATTCAACTGAAGAACAAACCCATAGAATCTGTCTTGTTTGTAACCTGGGGACTGGACTAAAATGTAGGTGGCAGTCCTAAACACTCAACTTTTTAGAATAACCCATTTACCATGGGTTCCGAATAGCTGATATTTTATGTTTCTTTTTTTGTAATGCTTATGATTCAGTCTCTATATACTGAATTAGGATAGAATCTGTCACACAGATGCTGTATAGATATACAGTCATGGACATGGGGTAAAGATGCTCTCAGACCCTTAGCATTTTCCTTTCACACCATCATGACCGATCAGAGAAATACCAGGGTGTCCTTACCGTTCCCCTGTGTATCCTGGACTGCAATGACACTGGCCTGTGGTAGCATCACACGTTCCTCCATTATGGCATTGACATTCTTGAGAACAGTTCTTTCCAAAGCGACCCTCGGGGCAAGGCTGACCACACACTGTGCCCTGCATTCAAAGAGACCTGGAAAATTAGATGGGCCTCGGGCCAGCCAGGGGAGGACTGAGGAGAGAAAACAGGAGGGAAGGAGGGATGTGGGGACAGGGCTGCAAGAAAATTAGATTAAGGGGATTTTAGAACTGTTCATTGTCTTTAAAAAGTTAGAAATTTTAAGTTGACTTATTTGCTCGGTAAGCCTAAATCTCAAGATACACTGAAAGATGGCAGAATAGTAATCTTACAAAAAATCCACATTAAAAACTTAAGTTTAAGATAAAGCTACAACAAATTATATGGCAACCGAAGGAATGTATAAATCCTCCTAAGCATTCTTCCCTCTGTCTCACACACACAAGTCAACGATACTTATTGAGCATTCGTTACATAAATGGCAACATCTGGCACTCCCTAGTGGACTATCCAAATGCTCTCCCGTATGTTCTGGAGAGAATACACATTATCATCGGCTTTATTTCTTAAAATGTGGCGTAACATAAGATTGAAAATTTTGTGTACCTGAATTAACAATTACATTGCCTAGAAACACCTCTATAGGAATTAACCTAGATATTTATTTCAGAAGAAAAACACTTTACTTTTCAGCAGATTCAACAAGCATTGCTGAGCCAAGATCAATAGGAAAGCTTATTTCCTGGGGAGAAAAATCAAGAGACTAACTTGGACATTTCTCCTCACTCTAGAGGCTGTCCACCTTGGCAAGCACTGGTCATTACATTTACTCTCATCCTATGTGGATACAAATAAGATACTGTATCAACAAATCAATGAAATACTCCACTATTTTCTATTTCACTTGGTTGTATAACTTGAGCTCGCAGCTGCTCATCTACTTACCGGAGTTATAATTAGACAAACAACATATCCCAAATAACAGGTAATTGTCTAATGTTTTTAACTGTTGGAAGCCATTGCTTTGTCCTCTTTCTCTCTCTAAAAAAAAAATAAATAAATAAAAAGGCAGACTGTGGGCACTCTAAAATTGGAGGCTAGCAAGCACCAGATGGTTTTGTAATGTTTATTCTGGACAGCATAAGAAAATACATTTCCTCTAACTCCTGGCTACCCACAACGGCAGTTGGTGTGCTAATTAAGTCTCCTCTGGTAGTTTCTAGCTATCTACAAACAGGGAAATTTCTTCCATAGACTCTTGGAACCCAAAAGGCCTTTGAGAGATGATTCAAATCAGCACTTAAGTGAGAATCATCTGTGTGCCAAGCATCAAGCTAAATGCTGAGAATCAAAGATAAGGCCACAAATTTTAATTAGTTCACACTGTGGCAAGGGGGGACAGATATAAAAATAGTTCTGATCTCTCCATTCAAGCACAACATATTATATCAGTGAAATGTAAAAACGTGAGTGAAGGAATGCTGTGCCAAGGGTTGGTCTGTAGTGAACGAGCGTAAAAATTTGGTAAAAATTTCCACTCTCTCCAGGCCTGACTCTAAACTACCCATGAAGCTTCCCACATAAGCTTTAGAAATGTTGATGAAATATTTTTATGTGTAAGAATTAACATGAGCAAACGGCTTTAAAGAAGACATTATTTCTCTCAGTTTAAATACATACATGTATGTGTGTAAGAGGAATATGTGTTCATCTTTGAAAAGCACCTAGGATGATAAAACAAAAAAAAATATTATAAAGGAGAAGTGTAAGTTGGAGGCTGAGCTATGCTGAGAGAAAACCATGACCTGAAGCATTCAGTCAGAAACATCTAAGAGGCCGGGCATGGTGGCTCATGCCTGTAATCCTAGTACTCTGGGAAACTAAAGCTCAGGAGTTCGAGACCGGCCAGAGCAAGAGTGAGACCCAGTCTTCACTAAAGTAGAAAAAGTAGCCAGCATTGTGGCAGGTGCCTGTAGTCTCAGCTACTTGGGAAGCTGAGGCATGAGGATCAATTGAGCCCAAGAGTTTCAGGTTGCTATGAGCTGTGATGATGACATGGCACTCAACCCCAGGTTGACAGAGTGAAACTCTGTCTCAAAAAAAAAAAAAAGAGAGAGAAGAAAAAGAAAGAAAGAGAGGAGAGGAGAGAGGGGAGGAAAGAGGGGGAGAGGAGACAGGGGAGAGGGGAGAGGGGAGAGGGGAGAGGAGAGAAGAGTCTACCCAGATAAGAAGCCCAGAGAAGAAAGAAAGTGGTGGCTAGAAGGCTC
>CAUYPK010145483.1:0-15910 GCA_963574355.1 Loris lydekkerianus
GCTGTGAGCTGTGATGCCACGGCACTCTATCCAGGGTGACAGGTTAAGGGTCTGTCTCAAAAAAAATAAAATAAAAAACCAAAAACAAAATATTTTTGTATAGCTGTATATTTGTATTTTGAGCTAGGTGTTACTACAAAAGACTCAAAAAGTTAAAGAATATTAAAGCTTATAAAGTAAAAAGTTATATGAAGCTAAGTTTAATTCTTTTGAGTGGTCTTCAGTGGTAAGGATTAATGACAAAAAACATTTATTTATAAACTTAATGTGGCATAAGTATACAATGTTTACAATATAAAGTCTGTTGTAGTGTATGGTAATGTCATAGGCCAAAATTCACTCACCACCTATTCGCTGACCTTTGTACTTCTAGTCCTGTAAGCTCCATTGATAAGTGCCCTACACAGGTGTCCCCCCTTTTAAAAATCTTTTATATGTAGTATCATATTTTTACTGTACCTTTTCTATGTTAAGATATGTTTAGATACACAAATATTTCCCTGTTACAGTTGCCTACAGTTTCAATATGGTATCATGCTATACAGGGTTGCAGCCTAGGAGCAATAGGATATATATGTATAGCTTAGGTGTTTAGCAGGCTATACCACCTAGGTTTGTATAAGTACACTCTATGGTGTTTGCACATTTGTCCATCCACAGCCTCCTTGTTCTTGCCAAGCATAAAATGTCTCATCATAGTAAATACTAATTATTATTTATCCAGTTTAAGGTTGTACAATCTCACTGGACCTACTCATCCTTTTGATCTTTTAAAACAATGGTTCTTAACCTTCCTAATGCTGTGACCCTTTCATACAGTTCCTCATGCTACTTCATGAAATAGCAACGAAAATAATTTTATGTTTGGGAGTCACCACAACATGAGGAACTGTATTAAAGGGTCACAGCATTAGGATGGTTGAGAACTACTGTTTTAAAACAAACTTAGTGGTGAAGTTAAATCAGCAGAATTAGCATTATGCTACATCTCAGAATAATTTTATTCCTGTCCCCAGGTACTGATGCTTTGGGTTGGAAAAAATTGTGCACATAATTTTCTCAGCCAAGTTCTAGGAGTTCAAAACTATGCATCGATTCCACAGCCTATGGTAAGACTTTTTCATTATAGTAGACTGAACGGCCATTTCAAAGATGGGAAAACATGAATATGCCATTTAAAATCAGAAAATAAGACTAAAAATTTTTCCAAAAGAGAAAATGTTCCTACACAGCTGGGCATTGTGGCAGGAGCCTGTAGTCCCAGCTACTCAGGAGGCTGGGGCAAGAGAATGGCCTAAGCCCAGGAGTTGGAGGTTGCTATGAGCTGTGATGCCATGGCATTCTACCCAGGGCAATAAAATGAGACTCTGTCTCTAAAACAAACAAAAAATGTTCTACAAATAATGTTTGTCTTGCAACTGAAAGTACTCTATTTGTTATGTCATTCTTCAGATTACTTGGCATACTTAATCTGTTCTTAAGTACGTAGGGCAATTAAATTAGTTAATGACCAAAAAAAGTAGTTTGCTGCAAACTACTCAATATAGTGCTTTGGCTTTTCTTTTTTTCTTGAGATTCACAATCAGTGTGATGTTGTGGCATTTTTTTGGTTCTTTTATGGCAAGTGATTTCTTTTTTTTTGAGATGGAGTCTCACTATGTTGCCCTCAGTAGAGTGCGGTGGTATCACAGCTCATAGCAACCTAAAACTACTGGGCTTAAGTGATTCTCTTGCCTCAGCCTCCCAAGTAGCTGGGACCGTAGGCGCCCACCACAATGCCCAGCTATTTTTGGTTGTAGTTGTCATTGTTTAGCAGGCCCTAGTCAGGCTCGAACGTGCCAGCTTTGGTGTATGTGGCCAATACCCTATTCACTGAGCTTCAAGTGATTTCTTGTTCTTTGGCTGGGTTTTTTAAACTGCTTTTAGGGTGGCGTCTGTGGCTCAGTGAGTAGGGCGCTGGCTCAGTGAGTAGGGCGCCGGCCCATATACCAAGGGTGGAGGGTTCAAACCTGGCGCCGGCCAAACTGCAACAAAAAATAGCCAGGTGTTGTGGCAGGTGCCTGTACTCCCAGCTACTCCGGAGGCTGAGGCAAGAGAATCGCCGAAGCCCAAGAGCTGGAGGTTGCTATGAGCTGTGATGCCACAGCACTCTACCGAGGGCGACAAAGTAAAGCTCTGTCTCTAGCCCAAAAAAAAAAAAACCCCAAAAAATAGGGCAGTGCCTGTGGCTCAGTGAGTAGGGCGCTGGCCCCATATACTGAGGGTGGTGGGTTCAAACCTGGCCCTGGCTGAACTGCAACAAAAAAATTGCCAGGCGTTGTGGTGGGTGCCTGTAGTCCCAGCTACTTGGGAGGCTGAGGCAAGAGAATTGCCCAGGAACTGGAGGTTGCTGTGAGGTGTGTGACGTCATAGCACTCTACGGAGGGCGATAAAGTGAGATAAATAAATAAATAAATAAACAAACAAATATTGCTGTTAAACTGCTTTGACAGTGTGCATGGTGGCTAACGCCTGTAATCCTAGCCACTCTGGGAGGACAAGGTGGGTGGATTGCCCTGAGCTCACAGCTTTGAGACCACCCTGAACAAAAGACCCCGCCTCTAAAAATAGCTGGGCAGTTGTAGTGGGTGCCTGTAGTGTCAGCTACTTGGGAGGCTGAGGCAAGAGAATCACTTTAGCCCATGAGTTGGAGATTGCTGTGAGCTATGACGTTACGGCACACTGCCAAGGGTGACAAAGTGACACTCTGTCTCAAAAAAAATAAATTGCTGTGAAGTAAGAACTAAACTCATTGCCACACTGGTGTACCCAGCAATGACAGGTGGCCAATGCCAGTTGAATTAATATTGACTGTTGAAGAAAGTAACGATGGAATGTATCACTAGCTATTTGATCTTGGAAAAGTCATTAAATAGCCTCATTTGTAAAATAAGGCCAGCCTCCCCATGTAATCCTAGCTCTCTGGGAGGCTAAGGTGGGTGGATTGCTTGAGCTTCTGAGTTCAAGACTAGCCTATGCAAGACCAAGACTCCATCTCTACTAAAAAAAAAAATAGGAAAACTAGCCAGATGTTGTGGCAGTCACCTATAGTTCTAGCTATTAAGGGAGGCTGAGGCAGGAGGATCACTTGAGCCCAAGAGTTTGAGGGTGCTGTGTACTGTGACACTACTTCAGTCTGCCCAGGTTGACAGAATTAGACTGTGTCTCAAAAAAAATAATAAAATAATAGGAATGCTTCACTCTGCCCAGGTTGACAGAATTAGACTGTGTCTCAAAAAAATAATAAAATAATAGGAATGCTTTTTTTAGCACAGGCCTGTAATCCCAGTACTCTGTGAGACCAAGGTTGTAGATCGCTTGAGCTCATAAGTTGGGAAACCAGCCTGAGCAAGAGCCAGATCCCATCCCTAAAAAAAATAGCTGGGTCGGGAGGTGCTGTGGCTCAGTGAGTAGGGCGCTGGACCCATATACCAAAGGTGGCAGGTTCAAACCCAGCCCAGGCCAAACTGTAACAAAAAAATAGCCAGGCGTTGTGGTGGGCATCTGTAGTCCCAGCTACTCTGGAGGCTGAGGCAAGAGAATCGCCTAAGACCAAGAGTTGGAGGTTTCTGTGAGCTGTGTGATACCACAGCACTCTACTGAGGGTGATAAAGTGAGACTCTATCTAAAAAAAAAATAGCCGGTCCTGGCCAAGCAAAGTGGCTGCCACATGTAATCCTAGCACTTTTGGGTTTGAGACCAGCCTGAGCAAGAGCAAGACCCTGTCTCTAAAAATAGCCAAGCCGTTGTTGTGGGTGCCTGTAGTCTCAGCTACTTGTGAGGCTGAAGCAAGAGGATTGCTTGAGCCCAAGAATTTGAGGTTGCTGTGAGCTGTGACAGTACAGCACTCTTTTATGGAGGAGCAATTGAAGTTATCCATGAGAAAGCACTTGTGAAATTATATATAGCATTTGGGAAGTTTTGAATTATAATGTTAGAATAAATTTTTATTTTTATTTATGCATTTATTTTTTTCAGACAGATCACTCTGTCACCCTGGGTAGAGTGCAGTGGCATCACAGCTCACAGCAACCTCAAATCCTTGAGCTTGAGCAGCACTCTTTCTTCAGCCTCCCAAGTAGCTGGAACTATAAGCATGTGCCACTACACTAGTCTAGTTTTTCTGTTTTTAGTAGAGATGAGATCTTGCTCTTTGTCAGTCTGGTCTTGAACTCCTGAGCTCAAGCAGTCTACCTGCCTCAGCCTCTCAGACTGGTAGGGATTATAGGCATGTCTGGTCTAAAGTAAGAATTAAGTATAATAGATGTTCTTATTTAGTGTCATATATTTTATTTATTTTATTTTTGTTGTTGTTGCAGTTTAGCTGGGGCTGGGTTCGAACTCGCCACCCTCGGTATATGGGGCTGGCACCCTACCCACTGAGCCACAGGTGCCGCTCTCAGTGTGTCATATTTTTTAGTCCCTATTATCAATTTGTATCCAATTTTATACTGATTTAATTTCATCACCTTTTTTTTTTTTTTTTGAGACAGAGTCTCAAGCTGTCATCCTGGGTAGAGTGCTGTGGCATCATAGCTCATAGAAACTACCAACTCTTAGGCTTAAGGGATCCTCTTGCCTTTGTTTTTCTATTTTTAGTAGAGACAGGGTCTCTTTTTTGCTCAGGCTGGTTTTGAACTCAAGTAATCCACCCCCCTCGGCCTCCCAGAGTGCTAGGATTACAGGCTTGAGGCACCACACCTAGCCCTAATTTCATCACTGTTTCATATTGATGTGCTTTATACTGATGAGTTCTGTGACTCCTTTCATAGATGTCATTAAAGAATTTATATGATATTTAAAAGACATATCTATGTCAATATTATAACTAAAATAAGCACTAACTTTCTGATGTTGAGCAAAGGTACTGGATTTAAATGACTAAGCATTTTAAGTAATGAGTAAACAAGAAATTGTCATATTCGCAATAATTAGCTGAATAAATCAGTTGATTATTAGGCCCCTCCCCAAACCTCCTCAATCAACATGTACAGTTCAACAAGATCACCAGGTAGTCATGTACGTGTTAAAATTTGGCAACTACTAAAGGCCAGGAGAGGTGGCTCAGGCCTATAATCCTAGCACTCTGTGAGGCTGAAGTGTGTGGATTGCCTGAGCCTTACGGGTTCAAGACCAGCCTGAGCCAAAGCCAGACCTCACCTCTAATGATAGCTGGGTGTTATGGTGGGCACCTGTAGTCCCAGCTACTCGGGAGGCTGAGGCAAGAGAATCGCTTGAGGCCAAGAGTTTGAGGTTGCTATGAGATGTGACACCACAGCACTCTTCTGAGCGTGACAAAGTGACACTCTATAAAAAAATAAATAAAAATAAAATTTGGTAAATGCTGTGATCATACATTAGAGATATGATTAGAATAAGTTGGATATTATTGGTTTTATTTAACAGACAGACCTTCCACAACTTAATACAGCAGAATCTGCCAGAACAATAGCTTTCATCTCTTGGCTTAGGGATCAAAGACCATTTTTCCCAATACTTTATGTCATAAGGTAAGTCTTATTTTTCATTTGCTACTAATTAAACAATTTGTTTCTTCTTGCATGGACTTGTTTAGAATCATAGATAAATGTGACCTAACTTTTATATATTAGTGTAGGGAAAAAAATGAAAAAGAATTGTTCTCAATGAATCCTATTAAATCATGCTTATAATCCAAGTATTAGAATGACTAAACTTTTAATGACCTTTTTACTAATAAACTTAGCTATTTCTTTCTCTCTTTTTGGGTTTTATTTTATTTTTAATTGACATAATAATTGTGTATATTTATTAGGTACACTGTGACCTTTCAATATATTTAATGCTGGTATATACATTATGGAATGACTAAATTATGCTAATTAACATACCTATTACCACAGATTTATTGCTTCTTTGTGTTGAGAACATTTATAATCCATTCTTTTAGCTATTTTAAAATCTATGCAATTTGGGCTCGGCGCCTGTAGCACAATGGTTATGGTGCCAGCCAGCCACATACACTGAGGGTGGTGGGTTTGAACTCAGCCCAGGCTAGCCAAACAACGACAACTGCAACAAAAAATAGGTGGGTGTCTTGGTGGGCGCCTGTAGTCCCAGCTACTGGGAGGCTGAAGCAAGAAAATCGCTTAAGCCCAACAGTTTGAGGTTGCTGTGAGCTGTGACACAACAGCACTCTACTGAGGGCGACATAGTGAGACACTGTCTCAAAAACAAAACAAAATAAAATAAAAAGCTGAATATAATTCCATTATGTCAATGGATCATATTTTAAAAATCCATTCATCCATTCGTGGGCACTTAAGCTATTTTCATAACTTGATTATTGTGAATGATGCTTTGATGAACATAAGAGCACAGAATTTCTTGGACATGCTGGTTTCAATGCCTTTGTATATGTACCTAGAAGTGGAATTGGTGGATCAGAGATATCTCTTAATTCCACTATAAACTTTTCCCCCTAAACAAAATGAAGTTTATGTAATCAACCAAACATTCTCAGAGAAAGCTTCTGGAAATAATTATTTGGTAAATGTTAAGATAGTTATCAGAGTAAATCAAGAGCCTTATGACAGGGCAGCGCCTGTGGCTCAGTGAGTGGGGCGTATTCAAGCCTGGCCCTGGCCAAACTGCAACAAAAAAATAGCTGGGCGTTGTGATGGGCACCTGTGGTCCCAGCTACTTGGGAGGCTGAGGCAAGAGAATCGCCTAAGCCCAAGAGCTGGAGGTTGCTGTGGGCTGTGATGCCGTGGCACTCTACCGAGGGCGACAAAGTCAAACTCTATCTCTTAAGGCTCTGTTTTTTTTCTTATGACAAATCCACTGTTTATTTAACTATTACATTTTGTCAAAATTTTTTTGCTTTTTATTCCTAAGGGATGAGAGTCCAATGAAAGCAAACTTCCTTCAAAATATGGTAGAAGACAGAACAGAATCTGCATTATCATATTATGAATTCCTCTTGCATATACAGCAACAAGTGAATAAATGAACAACTGAAGAAATTTGACTTGTTTCTAAGAATGTCATGATAAAGCAGAATATCTAGGAATGTGTTATACCTTCCTTTTCCATGAAGTTGGATTCAATGTGATGATTAAGATGTTCTCACTGTGATTTCAGCAAACTATAGCAAATAAAGAACCACAGCAGAGAATCGAACATGCAACTCTGAAATACTGTATTTTTCAAATCAAAATATATCTACATATGATTGAACTTTTTTTCCTTTGCTGCCAATTATGTTTGAGTTATTATGGATTAAAGCAAGATAAGACAATGTTGCTGAGGCAAAATACTTTTTGTAAAATAAAGACTTCTGTGTTCCACATGTATATTTCTCATTTTTTATTTTTCTGAATTTTTGGCTGCTACATTTAAAACCTCACAAGAGGCCGGGCATGGTGGCTCATGCTTGTAATCCTAGCACTCTGGGAGGCTGTGGCGGGTGGATTGCTTGAACTCAGGAGTTTGAGACCAGCCTGAGCCTGAGCAAGACCTTATCTCTATTAAAAATAGAAAAACTGAGGCAAGAGGATCACTTCAGCCCAAGAATTTGAGGTTGCTGTGAGCTATGATGATGCCATATCACTCTACTCATGGTGACTAAGTGAGATTCTGTCTCAAATAAATAAATAAATCCTGACAAGACTAAGTGTTGCAGGGAATTTACAAATCCATTGATCTTTCTAAAAATCAAAAATCAGAAGTAAATAGAATATAGGAAAACTTTGAGATGACTTCTGATCAAGAAATTTATATTCAGGCCACGTAACAATAAAGCCCAAACTCTTTTTAAAAAAGAATATGTAGAGATGTCTGAACTTTCCCTGGTATAATTCTGTATCTGATTTCTTACAATTTGTATGTATCATTAATATAATAAAAACTGAGACAAAAGAAAAAAAAAAAAGAATGTAGGAAAACGAGAATTCATTCCCATACCTTTTTTTTTTCTTTCTTATGAAAAAGTATTATCACGTTAAAGTAGAACTTGAGTAAACTAACTCTAGTCTAGCCTGAGAAAAATATGAAGTAATACACTCAAGCTTTAAAGTCTGTCAGTATTCTCTATACTTGAAGAACAAAGTCACTTCGAAGTGAAAGCTATAATGAGGTGGTTTCTTGATTTGACTGCAAAAGACTTGGACATACTGTGTTAATCTTCAGTGAAAAGAATTTGAGCTATTATTTTAAATACTTGTATACTCAGATTGGTGATGATAATAGGGAGATGAGAAACTTTTTTTTTTTTTTTTGAGACAGAGCCTCAAGCTGTCTCCCTAGGTAGAGTGTTGTGGCATCACAGCTCACAGCAACCTCCAACTCCTGGGCTCAAGTGAGTCTCCTGCCTCTGCCTCCCAAGTAGCTGGGACTACAGGTGCCCGCCACGACGCCCGGCTATTTTTTGGTTGCAGCCATCGTTGTTTGAAGGGCCCGGGCTGGATTTGAACCCGACAGCTCAGGTGTATGTGGCTGGCGCCTTAGCTGCTTGAGCCGCAGGCGCCGAGCCGAGAAACTTTAGTTATCTTGATTGATCCTTTAGGGGGGTTTTTATTTGGTATATTGCCACTTTGTATGTATAATAAAAGTTTTTATTTTGGTGAAATGAGGATGAATGAAAGAAATTCAAGTTTTCTTTAATGCCATCTCAAATGCATCAGTAAAATTTTAAGGATGTTAATAATTAAATTGGAAGTACTTATAAGAAATACTTATTCTTGAATACTAAAACTATTTAAATCATGAATGTTGTTTGATTTGGTGGATGTTAAAATCACACAAATCCAATATATTGAAGTAAGAAAGAAACTTAATTTCTGAACATGCTCAAGAGAGAAATAGTTAAAACTATTGAGCGAATTTTGTTTACAAGTAGGTAAATTATACATCTATATATTTAAAGTGCTGTGATATAGTATCTTTTTAAGTTTTTGAAGGCCAGGCATGGTGGCTCACACCTGTAATCCTAGCACTCCGGGAGGCCGAGGTGGGCAGATTGACCTCACGGGTTCAAGACCAGCCTGAGCCAGAGCGAGACCCACCTCTAAAAATAGCCAGGAGTTGTGGCAGGCACCTGTAGTCCCAGCTACTCAGGAGGCTGAGGCAAGAGAATTGCTTAAGCCCAAGAGTTTGAGGTTGCTGTGAGCTGTAGCGCCATAGCACTATACCAAGGGCCACATAGTGAGACTCTGTCTCTTAAAAGAAAAGTTTTGCTCATCTTCAGATTCATCTTGTCTTACATGAACTTCTTAAAAGATTTTCATGTGTAATACTTGATGAAAAGAGGGGTTTTTTTTTTGTTGTTTGTCTTAATGAGTTAGAAAATGTGTTTACAATCTTGGTTTTATATGATCACCAATGAAATAGTAATTTTCAGGTTTACATCAATATGAACTGACTTTAACTGTGTTGTGTGGAATAGGGAAGAAGTAGTCCCTCTAGAATATATAACTACTGCTTTCCAGCTAGTTCAGAATAATTATGTTTTATAAAAATATCTCCCTTAAGCAGTGTTAAGGTTTGTTTCCAGGGTGCAAGTAGTACACTGAACTGGAAGTTTTCTTGAAGTCCGCTTCATTTATTAGGAAGCAATTTTCAAATTGTAGCTAAAGTTTGTATTTCCCCCTCCGAATCATGATGTGCTAATACATTAAAATAACTAAAATTTTCTTCTTAATGTCATTTTAATGTTGATATTTGTAGGTCCTCTCTTAATAGTAGTAAAGAATCTTCCAGAGGGAAACATTTATGCTTTTAGGGATAATCTTCCTTGTGCCTCACCACATCTCTTAAGTGGATATGACTCTTGTTATTACCATATGCTTTGTTAGTACATTTCACAAATTTACTTTTACAAATTATTTTAGTTACTGTGTAATACATGCAATCCAGAATGATTTTATATGTCATAAAAATAAAACTTTAATTAGGATTCATAATATTTGTTCTCTAGATAATGAGAAAATGAATGAGCCTTTTGGGGTATTGATATAAAGTGATTATTTTTTGCAGTGTTGAATGTGTTTTTTAGTTTGATTTCTTTTCCCCCTTTGGGCAGTAGGGACAACATACCGTATCATCTTGTATTACTTTTTGATGTAAAGCAACTAATATTTACACAATGCCATATTTTTTTTATTATAGCTGTAAATTATAAAAGATCCTTGAATTTTCTATAGATATACAATTACTCAAGTAACAGACAAGGGCAATCTTGGTACTTAAATCTGAGCATGGAAGTTCTACCATAAAAAGTACTCTATTTTTCTAATTTCTAGAATTTTTAAAATAACATTTATGTAAGTCTGACATACTAATATTCACTTACGCAGTACTATTTATTTTAGTTTGCATATATTTTCATTGTTTTTAATTTAATGTATTGAGTCTAATAGACTGTTTCGCAATAATTAGAATAAAGATTTATTTCTTCTAATCAAAGATGCATAACAGCTATTATCTAAGGGACCACCAAATGTGATTTCAAGATTTTGTTAACTATTTCAAATGTAATCCTTATATAGAAATTTTAATTTTGTAAAGTAGTGTATAATATTGTAATATTAAATTCTTGTTCTCAAATTTAACTATGTATTGATCCTCAGCATTTTGTGTTAAATCTTGCTACTCTGAAATGTTAGAGACAAGATTTGTCTTCCTTTTTACAGTTTGTAATTTTCACTGTTTTATTCCTGTAAAAAAGTCATTTGTAACCATGCAAACAATTGTTTGATCTGTGCTAACTTATCAATTTAGCTATTCAATAAAGTTAATTGAAAGAGCTTATATACAGTGACTCGTTTAAAGTGATATGAACAACTTGCCAATCACTAAGTAATGCTATTTTGTTCATCCTGGTCAAGTCAATGGTAAATTATTGTTGAAGGTGCTTTTAATCTCCTAGGTAGGTGTCTGGGAGGTCATAAACTGAGATCTTAGTGTTCATTCTTCTAGGATATCTGGATTTGAAATTCTAGATTGAAGGTTATATTTCCTTGATAGTGATCCCTTGTCTTCTGGACCCTTTTGTTACTGATAAGATGATGACAGCTGTCATTCCAGTTCATATGATATTCTCTGTTAGCATTTAAGATTTTTATTTTATCCACAATGTTTTTTACTTTTATTACTCTAGGTTTATTATTTATCCTACTTGCTATTCAGAGCACACTTGAATCTGAAGATGCTATCTTCAATTCTGAAAAATTCCCAGTTCTTTTCAAATTTTTGTTTTCTCATTCCATTTTCTTTGTTCACCCCCAGAATTTCTAATAGATGAGTGTTTTCACTGGTTCCTTTTATTTATTTATTTTTTGAGACAGAGTCTCAAGCTGTTGCCCTAGGTAGAGTGTTATGGCGTTATAGCTCACAGTAACCTCAAACTCTTGGGCTTAAGCTATTCTCTTGCCTCAGCCTCCCAACTAGCTGGAACTACAGGCGCACACCACAACAACTTGCTATTTTTCTCCGATGTATTAGCTGGTACCCTAGCCACTTGAGCTACAGGCACTGAGCCCACTGGTTCCTTTTTTTTGCTATGTCCAGATTTGAGTTTAATCTCATCTACTAAATTCTGTGTTTGCACTATAAATTTCTAAGAAAATTGGGCGGCGCCTCTGGCTCAATGAGTAGGGTGCTGGCCACATATACCCAGGGTGGGGGGGTTCGAACCTGGAATTGCAAACTGCAACAAAAAAATAGCCAGACATTGTGGTGGGTGCCTGTAGTCCCAGCTACTTGGGAGGCAGAGGCAAGAGAATTGCCTAAGCCCAAGAACTGAAGGTTGCTGTGAGCTGTAACGCTACAGCACTCTACTAAGGGCAACAAAGTGAGACTCTGTCTGAAAAAAATATATATATAAATTTCTAATAAAATTAACAAATAGGCCTGGTACAGTGGTTCATGCCTATAATCCTAGTACTCTGGAAGGCAGAGGTGGGTAGATTGCTTGAGCTCAGGAATTTGAGACAAGTCTGAACAAGAGTGAGAACCCATCTTTACTTAAAAAAAAAACAAAAAGGTTATATATATATTTTTTATTGTTGGGAAATAATTGAGGGTACAAAGATCCAGGTTACACTGTTTGCATTTGGTGGGTAAAGTCCCTCTAATAATAGTATCCCATCCCTAAGAGGTGTGTCACACACTGGGGCCCCACACCCCCTCCGTCATCTCCACTCCCCCATTCCCCACACTCCACCATGTACTAGCATCAGTTGTCCTATCAGAATTGAGTATATTGGATTCTTGCTTCTCCATTCTTGTGATGCTTTACTAAGAATGTATTTCAACTCCATCCAAATTACTACAAAAATATAAAAATATAAAGTTACCCCTACGGGGCATCTCACAAGGGCAAGGGTGAAACTCAGCAAATGTGAAATGTAAATGTCATGCCATGGTGACTGGGAAAATGCCAGGAAGGCTATGTTGAATATTGGGATGAAAATGTGTCAAATGGTTTATGAAGCTAGTGTATGATGCCCCATGATCATATCAATGTACACAGCTATGATTTAATAAAAAAAAAAAAAAAATAAAATAAAATTTAAATTGCCAAGTCATAATTATATTTATGAGGTACTATATGATTTTTATATATGTGTGCAATATGAATAGTTAAATGAAGCTAATGAGCATATATATCACCTCACTCATGATTTTTCGTGATGAGACATTTGATATTCACTCAGCAATTCTGAAAAATTTTGAAAAAAGAAATATTAATTATGGTTTCCCTGCTATGCAATAGCTTTGAAAATATATTCCTCCTTTCTAAATGAAATTGTACCCTTTGGTAAATATCTCCCCATCCACTACCCCAGCCTCGGGTAACCACCTTCACTTTTCACTTAATCTATAAAAATGTACTATGAACCAAATGTACTATTCTTCTCAGAGCCTTCGAGTAGTCTAGACCCATTCATATTATCTTAGTAATCTCTCAATTGGTAAAATATTCAGGCTCTTGTGGCATAAATTTACTGAATGTGCCAGGAATCTTCAAGCTCATAGCTCTGCCATGTTGTATAATATTTTTTTATCATGGTTCCTCAATTTTGTAATTTAAATCAAGAGTTTAAGTACTGTATGGATTTCTGGGTTGCATAATGGGCTTTTGTGAAAATGAAATCAAGTTAACACTTAGAATAAGATAATGCGTTACATAAAATTGGACACCATCATTACTGGCTTTGACCATCTTGTCCCTTTTATGTGGTTGTCCACTGGACATGCCTGTTAACATATCTGACCACTGCCTGAAAGGTAACAAGTCCAGTACTTTTCTTTTTCTCAAATAAAAAGGGGGGTATTTTACTCTTTCTTTCAATTGATAATCAATTCCTACAGCCACTTTGACTCAAGATGTGGGCAAAACCTTCACTTCACTTCTCTCTGACCCTCCACATGTCAATCAGTTGTCTGGTATTAGATTTTATACTAAAGATGTCTTTGGAACTCCCACCTTTCTCTCATCTCACCACCTTTACCCAAATTCATATCAGACCAGCCCTTCCTTAGCCTGCCTCTTAATCTAGTCACTTACCTCTAATCTCTTACACTCTATTCTTAATCTAAATTCTTCTCAAGCAGGGAGACTTTCCTGGTCTGCTGGAGCCAGGTGTGGTATTTCCCTGCCATCAGGCCCTGTAATACTTGGCTTTCATTTCTCCAATTTTTCCCTCATACAGTATGAGGTTATTGGAAATACTTGGGAAAACTCAGGAAAAACCCTGAGTAGAGGTTGGTATAAAATTGTGGCCATGGTTTTGCATGGTTTTGTCTAAAGTAACCACAGAGAGAGATGATGAATGTATGCAAATATTCTCCTTGAATTCAAGCCTCTTTATTCATTTAGAAAGAAATTGTTCCCTTTGTTTAAAGATTGATCAGGTTTCTCTGGGCAAGATCTAAGAATTTCCCTGGGCAAATTCTTCTAGGATTAGCCTTTAAATAGAATGTGAACAGATTTTATTATTAGCCGCTCTTAGCGCCGGTGACCTCTACAGCTAGTTTAGAATCCTCTTCTTGCTGCTGGAATGAAGATGGTCCAGGTCCTTAGTGTCCTCTGCAAGGGTCCAGACACTCTCATCACCAGCCCATCCCCAACCATTACCTTGTGCCCACAGTCTCACAAGTGAGCGATGTCACACATATGCCCTGCACTCTTCTGAAAGGTGATGTTGTCACCTTCAGGCTGAGAACAAAAAATGTATGTAATTAAGCAGTGAAAGAGATGGGAAAGCACTTGACTAGTTTCTCTCTTGGTATCATGAAATCTCTGTCTCGTTTGTTTGTAATGTAAAGATGTAACCAAAAGAAGGGGAACATTCCCCAATTAGAAAGGCCCAACATTTTATTTGTATGTATGTAAGTTACAATTATAAGCAACATATATGTAATGAAATACGTATGTAAAATATATATTACATATGTAAAATGTGTATATTACATATATGAAATGCATATAATTTTTATGACCTATGTACATATATAATGATCAGAAGTTCCAACTTTGAAGGCCTGTGTTTTTAAACCCAAATCCTGTCCTGCTGGGGCATTAATCCTTGACAATGTACTCTGATAGACTCTATTCCTTCTGGGGCTCCCTGAGGAAGAATGTGAGTCCAGATAATGGAGCAGGTGCCAGGTTTGAATCTGAGGCAACTAAAGTGCACATTTTCAAGCTTTTCCAACACAGAGGAAGTTAATCTGATAAACTGTTTATTCGAATGTACTAGGGAATATCCTATCTCTTATAAGCACACTTGGATTTTATCAAGTCAATGAATACTGAGAGACCCCTGGAATTTTACTCATCTATTCATCTGTCAACTAAATGCCAGTAGAGTTGCAAAGGTTGATAAAAATCATCTTTGGCTTCAAGGAATCTACAGAAACAAATGGCCAGTTGTTCCACTCAGATCACACCTTGTGAGTAACCACCGACCATACATACAGTTATTCCAGAACATTATTCTAAAATCTCTAGAAGGTTAGACATAAAGAAATTATTAACTTCTCAGAAATTCATCTCACAATATCACAAAAAGGCATATTAAATCTGTTTACTTTTATGGAGCTTGTCATATTGATTTTGCGCAGCTCTTACCCACATCTAAAAGCTATTAATTTTATATGCTTAGGATGACTCAAAGTCAGAAATAAGTAGATTGGTTCATATGTGGCATAAAGTAATATCTGAGAACTGTATTTGGAAAATGAAACTGATCATATAAAATACTGTTACTTTACTCATTAAAAAAAAGGAATATATTTTCATTGTAGGAAATGTAAAGGATAAAGAAAGCAGTAACTTGTCAAATTCCATATAAACAAATTGCTAATATTTTGACCTATTTTTCCTAGTATTTTGAATAATCACAATACAGAATGAATTCCTATGTAGATATTAATACATGAATAAAAGCAATTTTATTATTATATATTTTGCATTTGTTTTAATATTTATTATATTATAAAAACTATCACTGGTTTCTACACAAAACTTTTTTTTTCTATTAGATTTTTTTCATTGTACTCATTTATTATCTATTACAACTATTTTGTTTGTTTGTTTGTTTTTTTACATATGAACATGGGCATTTATTTATAAGAAAAGAAATTACAACAAAATACAAAAATCTTAAAAGCTGATAAATACCACAAACATCACAAATACCTAGTTTTTTTTGTTTTTGTTTTTATTTTTATTTATTTATTTTTTTTATTATAGATAAAAATATGCACCATAGATGTGGCCCAACCCATCACCCTCCCTCCACCCAAGCCTCCCCCCTCCCTTCCCCTTCCTTGGTCCTTTCCTCATAGTCTTGTGGTATAGTTGGGTTATAGCCTTCATGTGAAA
>CAUYPK010145484.1:0-16011 GCA_963574355.1 Loris lydekkerianus
ATCCATCCATCCATCCATCCATCCATCCTCCCATCCATCCATCCATCCATCCATCCTCCCACCCCACCCATCCACCCTTCCTCCCACCCCACCCATCCATCCATCCTCCCATCCATCCATCCATCCTCCCACCCATCCATCCATCCATCCTCCCATCCATCCATCCATCCACCCTCCCATCCATCCATCCATCCATCCAACTGAGTCTCAGCTGTACTACCTACTAGCTGTGTAACCTTAAAGTGACTGAACACCCCTAAGCCTCAGTTGCCTCATATGAAAAACACATGATTGTGACAACCACCCCTTCATGGAGCAGTTGTGGGATGAAATGAGAGAAAGCATGCAGAGTACTTAGCACGGGGAAGAGGGGCACATCATAATCCAACAATAAACAACAGCAATTCATTAGGAAAAAAGAGGAAGGGGGGAAAGAAAAATTAGGAACTAGTCTGGGCTGAGTCCTCTCCAGAGACTGAGCAGTGACTCCTGTCCCCGCTGAGCCTGGCTCAGGGCTCTGGGCTCTGCACGAGAGGACCAGCCAGGCCTCCCAAGCTACCCAAGGGGGCCTTATTATCTCTAGATTGGGCAGGGGGAGGGCAGAACCTACACATCACTACACCACTGCCACCCCCAGCCCGCGGCCTAAGAAACTCCAACTCTGCCTCTCAGGACCTACCTTCCCCTGGCCAGCGCTGCCAGGCACTGAGTGCTCTGGCTGCAAGGAAAGGAGGCTAGGGCTTGCCCCTCCTCCGCCCCCACCCCCAAGAGCAGAGTGGGAGTGCTCCTCTACAGAGGGGGCTTTCACTGCTCCTCTCTGGGAAGGACACAGGGCCCACATTACACAGCACAGCACCGGCCAAGCATCATGCCCGTTTCCCCTGACTACACAGCGGGGCAGGGGCAGCCAGGTGGCTGTCCTGGCTCAGGCCCCAGTTGTTCTAAGCTTGGCCATTTCTGCCCCAGCCTCTCCTTAGCCACTGTCCTCTGTGCTCATCCTGTTTCCAGGAATCAGGCCACACACAGGCTCCCAGTTCTGGTTGCACTGGGCCCCAGGGGCAGGACATTCAAGGAGGTTCCTCGCCTCAGGGGTGACTGTGAGCCAGCTCCCACAGGTCTCTATCGCTCATGTAGGTCAGGCACCTGCCCTCTGTCCAGCCAGCCCCTGTGGCAAAGGCCGCAGAGACAAAGACTCATAGGAGACAAGTTCCAAGGCCCCTCTCACATCTTAAGTGGGTGACCTTGGACAAGTCACAAGCTGTAATTAACTCACCTGTGTACTGGGGGGGTGCCTGTTTTGACTGCCTCAGGGCTCAGAGAACGAGAAGGAGAGATTCCCAGGAGGAAAGCCTGTGTTATGTGTGAGGCGTTGGCCTTTCTCTGTGTGAGTCCCTCGTTCTCCTTCACTCCCTCCTCTCCCCGCTCCCCCTGGGTCCACCTACAGCCAGCCAAGGCAGGCAGAGGTCAGGGCTGGGCCACTGCTGGGCCTGCAGGTCCCCATTTCGAGAACCAAGCTGGGCCAGGGAATGCGGCTGCTCCAGGGCCTGTATGGCGCTTTCTTGGGAAACAGAAGCTGAGTGTTTAAGAAGCATCTGTCATTATGGAAACAAAGTTGCCAGGCCATTTTTTCTTTTACTATTTTTACTGCAATTTCATTATCTTATGCAAATGAGGCCGCTGATGAAGCCTTTCTGCTGGGTGGCCCATGCTGGGACCAGCTCCACTGCGGGGATTTATTGCCTGCCTCGGCCTCCAGACAGCATCCGGGATGAGGAGGCCCCATGGAGATGGCTTCCGGAGCAGCCACCCTGCCTAGAACACTCGCCCTCCCACCAGACAAACCCCCACATCCTGCCTTCACCCTAAAAGCATCCTGATCTATTATTTCCAATGACTTGCATGTCAGCCCAGCGCGGCTCAGGGCTCTGCTCCTGGCTCCCGGATAGCGGGAGTCCCTTGAAGACTGAACTGCCAGTGCACAACAGGACGGAAGAGGAAAGACGAGGAGTGAAATATATTTGATACATCATCTCTATAAGGCCCCATAGTGCTAAGAGAAAGCTACAATATTATCCCCTTGGTTTGAGATGCCCCCACAAGAGGCCTTGGACTTGAATTCAAGACAAGGACTTGAATTCAAGACAAGGACTTGAATACAAGATGAAGGAAGGGGGGTAGGGACGTGGGATGCCAGAGGAAGGCAGCCAATAAAGGGTACAGTGCCAAGCCAGCTGCTCCCATGGGCGACTGGAGCTTGATGGTGTGGGGAGATCTGGGAGCCAGCACAGGACACACAACTCCAGAGTTTCCTGATTGAGGGCTGAGGGAGCTGGGGTATGTATTCACCAAGTCCCAGGGGGGTTAGTTCAGGGTGTTTCTGGCATGCCAGAAGGTGGCAAGGTGGGCTCTGGGCCAGGACAAAGCCTTGGGAAGAATGATGCCCCTGCTGACGATGGCAGGTTGGGGGGTTTGCATGGAAGTGGTAAGGACAGGAGATATAGACAAGATGCTGACAGCACCTGCTGTGACCCCACTTTACAGATGAAGACCAAATAACTTGTCCAAGGTCAAGTAAGTGGCAAGAGTCTAACCCAGGGCTCTCTGCCTTCCTGGCTCAAGAAGCCCATAGTGCCTCACTGCCCCTGGCCCTGCACTGCCCTCCCAGCTCAGCCTCCCCAGGGTTCCTGCCCAACATCCACACGCTCCCTCCTGCAGCTCTGGCCTCACTGTCAGCCCCACAATCCCTGCCTGCTCCAGGCTGTCTCCCAAGCCATTTTCTCCCTTGCGTGTAATGTGTTGGCAAAGCACACACTCTCCCCCGTGAGTCCCCCAGATCCCAAATGTGAGAGATTTTCTTCCAAGAGGGGTCAGGCTCCTGTCTGGCCCAAAGCCTTTACTTGCAGTTTTTCTGTGAGGACAAGCTACCCTTCCTTCCCCTGAATTGAGTGTCAGGTCACTAAAAATTCCCTAAACTCTGATAATGCATCTTTCTCCAAGACAAGAGCAGGGCCAGGCATTTCCTGAGAGCCTCCTGACACCTGTGCCCTGTGTGGGCAGGTGCTCTCCTCTGCCAGGAGACCCGACAGGGAGCTCCACATTTCCCAGGGGCAGGACAGTGGTGAAATTAAAGATGTGGAAAACCAGAAGCTTCCCGGTGCCACTCGCCTACGTGTAAGGATGAGGTCACAGCAGCTGCCGCAACCCAAATGTCACTGGCCTTCTTGCATATTTCAGACCTGTAGCCCCTGCTACAGGTCTCAGGGACAGGCCCCCTCTGCACTCCCACTGGGGACCAAAGACTTGAGAGCTTAGTGCACAGCTCTTCCTTCTCCAGGAGAAATTGGCATCAATAATAATAATAATAATAGTAAGAACAAGTTTCAGCCAGAGGAGCAGTCGTCCCAAGCCAGGCATTGTGCTTAGCTCTCTGCATGCCTCATCTCATAGGGTTGTCACCATGACCCTATGAGCCAGGGGTGCCATCCCCTTATTACAGATGCGGAAAACCAAGGCTAAGAGAGGTGGAATGACCCATCCATGACCACCCCATAAACAGCAGAATGAGGCTTCCGGCCTGGGACCTCTGTTTCATACATTTGGTAAATGAGTGAATCAGAAAACAGTCAATACCAGTGCTGTTTACAGACACTCGGGAACTTCTGTGCTTATAGAAAACAAACATGCAAACTTGATTGGGCCAAAACCGAGAATTACTAATTATAGTCACTCACAGGAACAACCTATCATTTATGCCTAATTGCAGTGCAGTCCAATAACAATTATGCACATCAATAAATGTGTCAGATTAGCTTGGTCGTGAGTTTTATTTGGTCACAACACTCAACCCCACTTGTGGTTGCTCAGAGTCAGGAAGCTATGGCCAACCTGCCTGGCCCTCTTGACCACTTCCGGCTAACTAAGGAGGATGTGGGTGCTGGAAGGGGAAGGGGAGACGCAGGAAGAAGGAAACAGCTTCTCTCCCTTCCTCTGCCGCAGCGCATCTGCACTGGCAAGCTGGGGGAAAGCGGTTTGGCAGGGGGTCTTTGCAGGCTGTGTGAAACATCACAAGCCTCCCCTCCCTTCCCCAGTGCCAAAGGAGGCTTCCTAATTAGAACATCCATAACCCTCAGCATCTGCTCCAAGAGAATTCAGCTGCTCTAAGATGGAGAAGTCCATTAACTTTATTGCACAAAACGTCAGACGTGCTTTTAGACAGAGGATAGCTGCCAAGTGAGATAAACAGCCCGAGGGACGGGCCAGAACTTCCCGCAGTCCCCAGCTGGATCCTTGGGACTCCCCCCTCTCTCCATCTGAGGCCCGGAGTGGTACTCCTCACCCTGGGAGGCCAGAGCCAGGAAAATGGTGACTTGCAAATGCAGGTGCAGCCCCAGCACCTGGGCTTTGTGGTACAGACCCGAAGCCTGCTGGGTGTCAGCATCAGACAGGCACCTCCTGGCTCCCAGAATGTACTGTGATTCCCACCCCTACTTGGGAGCTGGACGAGCTGGTATCACCAGAAGCAGTAGAGCGTAATGGCTGAAGCGGAATCTCAGCTTTGCCACTTAGGAGTTACCCATGTAACCTTGCAAAAGTGCCTTAAAACCCTCAAGCTATTCTATAAAATGGACTGAGTACCACCCCCTGTTGGGGGGTTCTAAGAAATGGGGCCAGGAACCTTCAGCACAGTGCCTGAGGCATAGTGAGGGACCCCTCCCAAGTCTCTGTTGTAAAAATCAATCTGCAGTGGGAGCAGGGAAGAAAAGTAAACACCAGTTTGAAGCCAGTTGGTCCTGGTTTTTAATCCCAACTTTATGGTGTGGCTTAAACCCCTGAGAGCTTCGGTCTCCTCATCTGTAAGATGGGGTTCATATCCCGTCTTCTTTCCTCACAGGAGAATTAAGAAAATGGAGAAGTGCTGCGAGGCCACTAACTGCTCTGATGTGCAGCTCAGTTGCTCCTGCTCCCGTGGTTGTCAGCCTAACATCCAGTATTCCCTGGGCTGTGCCAAGCCTGAGGCTGCTGCTGGCTGAGCCTTCCCCTGTGTCCCTGGAATTCACCCCCACCTGAGCACCCACCCCACACGCCAGCCCTCCCCTGCCCCCAGGAGAAGCCACGGACCTCCCAGCCCCAGTGAATGTCTCACCAAGTGGGCCTTCTGGGCCTCCTCCTCTCAGACTCAGATTCCTCCTTAATATGAATAATTAGTAGAAACAGTCAGAAGGGAGGCGGCAGCTATAGCAATCGACCCCAGTGATTTCCCAGCCTCGGGGAGAGCCCAGTTTTGCTCCAATCCCATTGCTGTAAATTCCCATCAAGCTAAGAAAATATAGTGCAATTTAGAAACACTGATATGGCAATAAAACACAGATCCCCAGCAAATGGAATTTGGCAACATCGAAAAATGGAGCCATACATTACTTGGTCTGCAAACTCCCTCCGGGGACATGATGCTGGGAGAACTTGGGGCTGTTTTATGTTCAAGTTGATCTTTCTTTTCTGGATGAAGGCAGGGCCACCCGCAGCAAGGCTTCTGGTGGCCCCTCCAATGTCCCGGGAAGAGTTAAAAGAGGGTTCCCCAGCCAGAGAGAAACTGTGGCCTGCCCTCTCTCCTCCCGGGGCTGCTGGAGGGAGGAAGCATGAGAGTATAGGAAGGGAGGGAGGCAGAGGGACGTCCTGTGTACATTTAGAGGAAGTCTCACTAGTGGACTTCTAAGAAAATGTGGTTGTTTTCATTTATCACATGACGATATTGAGAACCAGAATAAGACTTGGTCAAGGTCACTCGTGGGCAAGTGATAAAAGCTAGATTTGAACTCATTCTTTTTAGTCTACATGCTGCCTTATGCCCAGCTTAGGACTCAGCCTTTGACTCAGCAAAAGCTGAAATGAAGCTGAACAATGTTTCCCACGGCCTTCTGGGTGGGTGGAAGCCTGGCCCCCCAAGTGGAGACAAGACCCCCGTCCACAAATGGGTTCATCACACTGCTTCCTGAGATCATTAGCCTTTCCTACAGCCCAACTCTGTACCCCTAAAATAAAAAGAGGTGCATGATCCAGTCCTGTACCCCCTGGGAAGGATAGAATTGAGGAACAGGAGGGCTTTGGGAAGGGTACAGGGCAGACCCATGGCCACCGTTAAACAAACACCTCCACTTCTCCCCACAGAGGCTAGGGGGCTCCATTTGCTCTCTCTGCTTAGTAAAATGCCCTCCTCATCAGCACACTGTCCCCCTGCCAGGCCATCCTCCTGCTGAACCGGTTCCATCCTACTCTCACTCCTGCACACCTGTGCACACGAGGACACACTCCCGTTGCTCACTCCAATCTCCACACGTTTGCTTAGCCGGCCCCTCCACCAGA
This sequence comes from Loris lydekkerianus, assembly GCA_963574355.1. Taxonomy (NCBI): domain Eukaryota; kingdom Metazoa; phylum Chordata; class Mammalia; order Primates; family Lorisidae; genus Loris; species Loris lydekkerianus. The sequence goes on from CAUYPK010145484.1 coordinate 6,361, forward strand.
TGTGAACAGCATAGGAGCAGAGATTTCAGTGCTGCGGCCACTGACTAACCCCCACGCATTGGACTAAGCACAACTCAGGGACTCTGCTAATGTTTGGGACACTCTGGGGACAGCTTTGACTTGCTCCCATGTGTCCTGCCCAGCCCTGGTGCCTGGAGGCCAATGAGGACAGAAAACCCATGGTGGCCTCTATGGAGTTTGTGTGCTCTGGAACAGACAGACAGACCTGGACTTGACTTCCAGCTAGGCCACCTGCTAGTTGTCTGATGACTTGTGGGCATTACTCAATCCCTCCAGGGCTCAGTTTCTTTGTCTGTAGAATTCATTTGCTATCAGGGCCTTCCTGAAAGGTGGGCCACAAGGATCTAGTAAGGTGACATGCAGGAGGCGGGAAGCACAGTGCATGGCACATAGTAGGTGATCAGTGAACAGCAACTGCATCAATCAGGACAGGGCAACCAATCCCAGGTCTTGGTGACTTAACATAGAAATCAAATCTTGGCTTCCCCTGCAGTCCAGGAATCCTCTGGGATGCTGTCCTCTGTCATGAAATCAGTGATCTAGGCTGCCTTGATCTTGTGACCCCACTGTCTCAACTCCAGACCGGCTCTGTAATTGCCTCAGCCAAGGAATAAATGGGCTGGAGAATCACGTAAGTGCTTTTTTCTGCCTTAGCCTAGAAGGGACACATGTTCCACCCACTCACATTTCAGAGGCCACAGCTAGACATGTGGCTCCACCTACCTGGAAGTAGGAGTGTGTTCTCCATGTGCCTAGAAGGGAGCAGAGAGCCAGAAATCTTGTCTGAGATTTTCACATTCCCTCCATTTCTGTCACGTGTCCTCCCACAGATCAGCAGAGAAAATATAGAGCCCCCCCACCCCCACTGCTCATTCGCTGCAGCCCAGCCTTAGCCCAGGGGAGATGATTTTTGCAGAAGACAGACTACTTCTGAAGCCCTTCCCCACCCCTCCTCCAGCCCCTTTCCTCCGACTGAAGAGCCATCATCAATTTAGTGACAACCCAGAATTCAGGCCTCCAGCATCTGATTGCAATTGTGCCTCTGACTGTCAGGGATAAATACCTGTTGTCTTAGGAGGAACTGTGCTGATGGAGGTGTCAGTAAAGACAGCGGTGATACAACCCAGATCCCTCCCCTATAAGATGTAATTTGTGGGCAAGTCAAGTAGGTCCAATCTGGGCAGAACTTGGGCCCTTGAAGATGGGCTACACAAGGCTGGGGGGCAGACATGTGCACCTGTGTGGGGCCAAAGACAGGGAACCAGAACCAGAAGTGACTTCCTTCTATGCAAAGTAGAGACAGCAGCCCAGAGGAGCAAATACGTAAAAAATGCTGAGCAGCTAGACGGGAGATAACCAGGGTCCCTGCAAGTGAAGTCTGGCTAGACTAACAAGCACAGGAACAAGGACACAGCGCCAGTGTGAGCTTTGGAAATTACACGTCATGAATCACTCAACAGCTATGTGACCTCGGATCAATTGCTCAGTTTCTGAGAGCTCCCTCAGTGAAGAGGTACTTGGAGCCCTGACTTATAAGCTTGCAAAAATGCAGTGAGAAGGATGTGAAATGTTCAGCCCATTCACAGTTGGCCCCTAGCGGGGGATGCTGGTGAGAGGAAGGCACAGGCCTGTTCCAGAGTTGCCGGGCCACTACAGTGGGCAAAGGAGTTTCCCACTCAGATCCCTTTGACTGGATGGTACACTCATCCCTCTGCTGCTGGGAGTCTTGGCTGGTTGAGGCTCCCAGCTGTCCCCTTTCCAGGTGCTTCTCACCTATGAGGTTACATTTCCCATCCCACACCACTGGGTCACTGGAACAGTAACCCATGATGTGATCATACAAAAGCCCCCCACCTTTCCTTAAGATGGAACCAATTTGACGGTCCTATCTCTACCCGATTCTCCCTGGGGGATCATCCTGAAGTTAGATCCCTTCTCAGATCTCACCCTGGCTCACTCCTGCCCCCTGCCTTATCCTGCGTCCTTACTGCTCTTCACATTTCCATCACCTAATCATCTCAGGCTCTGCTTCTAGAAAACCTAAGGTAGACACTGAATAGGGCTCCATGAAATGGGGTCTAAGGTCTGAGGATGGACCTGGAGCCCAGGCAGAGCAAACTAGCCTCACGCCTACTGAGCTATGTTGTGGTTCCCTGACCTTTGCCCCACTCAGCGACATGCCCTTGGGTGAACTTTGATCCCCTCCCTGGAGGGACTGGCCTCAGGCTGGTGTGAGTCAGAAGGGGCATTTGGTACCAGCTTCAGGGAGAGAGGGGCAAAGCAGCACAGAAGAGGAAACACACAACGTTGCCTATGTCTCTGTTTATTGCTTTATTCATTGAAGACTTATCCCCACGTACTTAAACAGGATTTGAGGAGCTTAAAACTAAATGCATTTAAAAGGGAATGATTGTAAAAGCAAAACAGCACAAAATCATGTCAAAGGAATGAAATATTTTTATTTCCTCAGAGGCTAACTGGGATAATGACGGCAGAGCTTCTTACTTAGACATCTAGGAAAGCAAGTTATTGCAAACAGGATCCTTGAAGAGTCAACAGATCCCCCAAATTCACTGGATGCTCCTCCTGGGGTTGCAAGTCCCTCTCAGACATCCTCTTGTGTAATCACAGAGCCACCTCTCCTATCTCATAAACAGAGGAGGGAAAGAGAACAGGCACTGTCCCTGGCACTTGGCAGGGGCTTGGGAATTCTTTCCCTTTCTGGGCTTCTCAGTAAGGGTTGAGCCTGACACTTCCCAGGGCACTTCCAGCCCTTTTGCTCAGGGGTTAACCTGAGAAAATTAGGGGACCAGAGCCTCTGGGACCTCAGACAATGGCAGGTGAGGTCTGCACCTCTAGGCCCGGGGTGGGAGGTGCAGGCACTAAGAGATGCTGAGGGCTGAGCAGTGAGTCAGGAGATAGGTGCAGGCTGGAGCAGAACCAGGGGCAGAGGCAGCACAGGAGAGAGGGCTCCAGGCAGGAGGGACAGAGAGGCAGCCTGGAAGCTCAGAAGAGGATTGGCACAACCAATGAGGCTGGATCCACAGGAGAAGTTCAGCCAAAACTGGGGTTGGAGGCAAGAGAAACGTGCAGGGGCAGAGACTACCCTGTTCTAGGCTCAGGCTCCAGAGCACAACAGGGACTCAGATGACTGTTGTTCCTCCCTTTCCAGGAGACAGTCACCGTGCAAAGCATTTGGTGCACATTCTCCCACCTTATCCTACCAGTGCTCTTTGAGATAGACTCATTTTAGAGGTGAAACAAGGGTTAAGATGCTGGCCCAAGGTCACTCAACGGCTAGGAGGCAGAGAGGTTACACCCTGGGTTACCTCTGACTCTGAGCCAGCTCTCTGAACCCCGTTTCAATGCCTCCCTCAGGAGTTCCCAGTCCTGAGAGGTCCCTAAAGATGCTAAGTCCTTCTTTGCTAATGTCTCCATCATCTTAGATACCACATTTGCATCCTAATAAGAGCCTTCTGGAGCTAAACCTTTTCCCCTAAGGGCACTAATGGGGGATTATAAGGCACTGCTTCAAGACTGGGATGGGGGAAGATTTTTGACAAGGTGGGGCCTCTGGGTATCCATTGATGGCACCTGTCAGCAGGGAACCCTCGCTGATCTAGAACCCAGCCCCACCCCATCCTGAGGCTCCTGCCCTGGGTGTTTGCATCTCCCAGGCCCCATGACCACCTCTGAGTCTCAGGGAAGCCATTAGTGTTGGCAACAAGCACTCCCGATGCCCTGTTGGCACAGGGGAGACATAAGCTGCATCTGCCACTTTAAAAGCATTTCTGAGACGGGCAGAAGAACTCATGCAGGGAATAGCAGGCCGGCTGTCTCATTCTGCAGACATCCCTGCTCCATGGCGCTCAGAGACAAATGGCATTTCACGAGGATCATCGTCCAGGAGCACAGCAGCCCTTGGAAGGAAATTCAGAGAAAGCCAGAGAAGAAAAGTGACTGCTCTCCGGGAGTAGGGTGCTCCAGGAAAAATGGGCAGGGTCCCTGAGGACCCCAAGTGGCCCACCCAGGCTGGGGGCCTGGCATCAGAGGCTGACTGACTCAGTGGCACTTTAAGGGCCCTGGAGAAATTCTTCAGGTCCCTCTGCACCAGTGTGCAAGGGCGGTATTACCATTATTCCCTTTCTCAGCTAGAAAAGCCAAGACTTGAATGGGAGGAAATAGAGTGTGGTTAAGAACACGGGCACTGGGGTCATACTGTTTGGTTTAAATCCTGGTTCTACCATCTTCTAGCTGTGTGTCTTTGGGCAAGTCCCTGGGTCTCTCTGAACCTCAACTTTCCTACCTGTAATATGAGAGAAATAATAGTACTTCTCCCAGAGGGAGCTACGAGAATTAGATGAAAAATGTAGCTGATGTGTCATAATAAATTTTCAATAAATGGCAGCTTTTATTATTATTAGATTAGTCAAGTCAATTCAGTTCAATATTTATTGACTACTTGGTTGAATTCATTAGAGTATATCACCTAAATAAGCCAAGTCTTTCCTCCTGGTTGATGATAACGCTGAGTTTTTCCCTCTTCAGCCAGGTGCTCTGATGTTGTGGGATTACATCTACCATACAAAACACTGGGAGGGCAGGGCCACCCACAAGTCACCTGTCCCCTGCCTCCATCCTTGGAGATGAAATTGAGAGTCTGCCAGAGATGAGGCTGTGCCCACACTGGACTGCAGATCCTAAGTAGGAGCTGAGGAGGAAGAGGCTCAAAGACCAAATGCTGGAAGGAAACCTCTAGGGCTGAGAAGCTGAGGGTGAGCAGTGGCAGGTCAGAGTTTGGAAGGAAACCTTAGGAGGTGAGCAAATGGAGATAGCAGGGTACAAAGACAGAGAGGAGACTGGAGGGGTCAGAGATTAAGAGGTGAATCTTGAGAGTTTAGGGCAGGAGATGAGAGTGGGAGAGAGAGCTCAGAGCTAGAGGTCAGAGTCAGAGGTAAGAGGGTGGTGAGAGGCTAGGTGTGTGTCTCAGGGGGTGTGTCTTAGTGCCTAGGCTCTAACAAATCACCACAAACTCGGCAACTTTCAAACAACACAAAATTGAATAACTTCGGATGTATTCCTTCATCTAAAAAAAAAAAAAATTCCACAAATGCATCTTCTTTAGTAGACCAAAACTCCAAAATCAGGTTCATGGAGCTAAAGTCAAGATGTCAGCATCCTGTATCTATTCCTGTCCCTTCCCCTGCCTTCTCCAGGATGACCTGGCAGGGTCCCTGGTGGCTCTAACACTAGGAGGGCAGAGCTGTTTGGCTTTGGATCAGTCCTGCCACTGGAAAACGCATCGCAAAGGCCATTTCCTGCCACCTGTTATTCATAAACTCACACATTTAGTGAGCTTTGAGCACTGAGCTCCAAGGAAATGATCCGACAGGGAGCACGACAGAGGCGGCCCTCCCTTTGGAGGATGCCCCCAGACCTGTTCTAGTGTTTGCAGGTGCAGGTTCAAACCAGCTCATGAGAGTCAATTGTTAATTTTTCAAGAATTTTCAAGCCAGCTGTTAAACACAGACACTATTAAAAATTATGATCTAATAAAAAAAGAATCTGAAAAAAATAAATTATATTAACTCCTAATTGAGTCAGTTGTATTAGAAACAACAGTACAAATACTCAAGACTCATCATGTCTTTATTGTCTGGCTATATTTCACTTATTTAATAAAATATTTTGTTAAGTCAATATGTATTTAGTATGCTTTTATTTACATCTATTGAATCAGTCAGTTGGAAACACCATATCATGGTGGGTTGCAATGCACCTCTTCTCAAACCCATGTTCAGTGACATCAACCTTGATACTTTGAAATTGGAAGAATTTGTACAATGGAACCTGGCAAACGCTATACGTCAGGAATGCTTTCTGTTTTTGAGAAACAGTTACTAAACATTTATAGCACATGGCTGCCTGTTCCCTACGATGCAATCCAGACTATCTTACAGCATCTTAACTCTTAGCTGGAACTTGTTGGACCAGGATTGTGGATGGAAGGTGAGGTCCTCAGTAGAGGAAACATTCTGAATCCTTCATTCCTCCCCATTGGCCTCGTGTGGCTCCACAGATGTGCAGGCCCTCAGTTCTCCATCTCCCAAGCAGGGGCCACTTCTCCACAATTCTGGCCTTACTTCCTCCAAATAAAATCTAGGCCTTGCTGTTCCATCAGAAAGCAGCTGTTCCCACAAAGCTTGCAGGGCTTAATTCCGATTATAGACACAGCTGGACTGCGGCTCACACGCCAACATGTAACTAACTTTCACTTTACTCACATTCTCGGGAAAATTGACGATTTTCTGCCGTTTTATTACACTTGATTTTAATTTAAAAGGCAGGTTTAGTGCATCCATAAAACTGACTTTGCAACAAGCTTGTGATGTTAGAAGAATATATTTGGCCAGGGCCTATTGTTTGGAGTTGTAAACCAGAGGCCAGAAGGGCTCTCCAGTGGGGCTCCTCACACCAGCATCCTCTGCACCTGGGACTCCACCTTTATCCCGTTCCTGGGTGGTGATGGGGATGGCCTGGGCAATTTTCCTGAACATCCCTGTCCCAGACAGAGTAGAGTGAGCCCCACCTCCATTCCCTGATGACACTCACTGACTACCGACCCTGGAAAACTGGACCCAACTTCTGGGGCATGCATACACTGAACACTCTGTGGAGGCCCTACAAAGGCAAAGCTGGCTTCCAAAAGGGAATTTATAGCCGGCTAATCAAAGCTTAATTACCGCAGCACAGCGAGCTCCAGCAGGAACCCAGGCCGGAATGGTTTTGCTAGGAAACTTTTTATGAGCTTAAGCAGAAGCAGCAAATTAGCAGGAATAAGAAAATTGTCCTGCCTTAACTGTGTCCCCAAGCTGTGAATCTACAGCACCAGCCTGCAGGGAGTGGCTCTGGGTGGGCCTGAGAGGTAGAGGTGGGGTAATGGGGGCAAGCTGGGTTTGATCCCCATGGGCAGTGGGCTGGACCTACACAGCTTACACTCCCACCTGCCCCCACCCTGGTGAGAACCACAGAGCCTAACATCTTGTGTCTTCACTTGCCACCTCCTCTTCATCTCCATAGCCACTGGCAAGGCTGAAGGTCATCACACAGCCATGTGGCCTGGCTGGAAGGCCTCTTCATTCCAAGGCATCTCCCTCCCTCCCTGGACTCTTAACTCTTTGTAAATGCTTCTGATCAATAAAAACTCTTCCCCCTACCCTCCCTCTGTATTTTAAAATTAATTCCTTTGTTTTCACAAATCTGCAATTCACCACTCAACTAATTCCTTCTCTCTCACTGTGCCAAGGACCTGCCTTCTGTTCCCAGAAGAAACAACCACCACCAATCAGGAGTGCCTCCCAATCACACTCCTCTACACCCCTGCACCTACACTTCCTACATGCACACCCCACTTTCTTCCTCCCTTGCATCTCTGAGGAAAAGCGATTTTGTGGCCATTAAGAGTCACACAAAACCTGGTTTTGAATCTTGTCACTGCCACTAACTAAAATGTACTTTCTTGGCCAGGTAATTTAGCCCCTCTGAGCCTCAGCATCCTTGTCTGTAAAATGGGAAAAATAAAATTGATAATATGAGGAGGCTGTAAGATGTTCCATTAGGTAACCCATGTGCAGTTAAACACCACACCTATACATTGTAACATTCAAAATAAATGATAGTTATTATATTTAATTATAAAACGAAGAGTAAGAATTCATAGAGATTACAGCTTCCCCCTATAAAAAGAATCTGGGGTTCTAGAATAAAGAATGAGATTGAGTACCCAAAAGGTACTAGCTCTGCAGCAAAATGGGGAGAAGGTACCCCAAGGAAGAGACTGAGGGAGGCTGGCATGAAAGAAGAGTAAGCAGAATGATGGAGCCTTGGAACAAAGAAAACACAAAGAACCTGGAACTGGGCTGTGAGCAGGCTGGATAGAGGATTCCTGCAGAGACTGGGTGACAGCACAAGACTGACTCCCAGGGGAACAGAGCTGGGGAGGGGACAGTGCACAGGGCTGATTTCAATTCAGTTAAAGTAGGTTTCTGTAATTCATCATTTTATTTACAAATTAACAAAGGACTAAAACATGCTTTGTGCTGTTCTAGCCTATGTAGATGCTTTCTTTCAACTTTATGAAATTCTCTAACAATGAGTAAAACCACTGTGGCATGACAAGCACCAGTATTATTCTGTGCGATTCTTTATTCCTAATGTCGTCAATTACAATAATCAGATCACTGTAACACCGTGCTGGAGCGGGGATGTTGCTGAGGGCAGGCAAGCGAGACCACAGCTGTTCAGGACCACTCGCCCATGTTCCTAAAGCACCCTAAAATGACTGGGAAATGTGATTTCCCTTAAGTTTTAAATTACCTGCAATCATTAAAATAATCTAGTTCATATTCATAAAGGCGTGATTATATTTTACATACCCAGTAAACACTTTATGAGAAAAACTCACAATTCTGCAGTGAAATAAAGAGGCTCGAACTGGCAGAGTCAAAATGCAAAGACACATTGGCGTGAAATCAGCCCAAAACACTGACTTGGGAGTTGAACACTGTCCATGGATATATTCTGTGCCTCTGTTATGGGTGGAGGGGTGAGTTTTAAAAGGGTATTAAGCATATGAGGAAGAGAAGTGATACCAGGGGAGAGGAGTGAAAACAGCCCATTTCCAGAGCTTACGGGTTTTCTTCAGCCCATATGTACTTCTGGCTCTCCTCTGTCCAGCTGACCTAGCTGACACCACTGGTGAAAGGTCACCATGAGGCTCAGAGAGGTTAGGTGATTTTTCTGAGATCACACAGTAAATGGGGAAGTCAGATTACAACCCCAGGTCTTTGTGACTCCAAAGCCTGCACCCCACACTTGTGTAAGAGCCTTGCCCAAGGTCACAGAGAGTGAGTGGCAGCCTAGTGCCCTTCAGCTGGGTCACATCTCCAGCTTCACCACCCAGCCACCTCTAGATCCCCTTTTTGTTGTGCCCAGTCATATTGTGATATGTTCCTATCACCTTTGGCGTTCAGTGGGGTGTGCTATGTGAATCGTCAAGGGCAATGCCCACTGCACACTGAGTCTGAGCCTAATCATTTTGCAAAAAGACCTAACTTTAAAAAAATTATCCACTTCCCTTTTTTTTTGTTTTTTCCTTTTTGGTTTTTTTAACAAGATGCCTTTTTTGTCAAAAGTGAGGCTTAAGAAAGTCCCATGAATGACATATCTCTCTTCCCACCAGAATCAGACCAAAGGGAATCAGGATTCCAGTTTTAGTACGCAGGAGAACGTGGTTTAGGTGTAAGAGCCACGTGGCCTTGTTAAGATTAGCCCCCCAGAATTGAACCTCCTCCTCCGAACCACAGACCTCCCTCACCTTCGCAAAACTTGGGACAGAGAGAAGACAGGAGAGCCCTGTCCACAGGCAGAAGAGCCCCAAACAGGGCGGGGTCAGAGCTGCGCATGCGCGGTGCCTTCGCCCAAGCCCACCACTCAGAGTGCCTCCTGTGCGGCCCCCCCCCCCCCCCCCCCCCCCGCCCCCCGCCAGCCACAGAGCACACTGCGGGTGACAAACGGCACACGCCGATCCCACAGCAACACAGGACCGTCAGAGAGTGTGTCGAGAAACAC